>JANTPZ010092888.1:0-43120 GCA_025593235.1 Vachellia pachyceras
ATGGACACAGCTATCCATCCATATGTGAAACTCACCTCATGTAAATTAGGAAAAGGTGTGCGGTTACTTTTATTACAAAAAGAAAATGTGCGTAATTAAAGCTTGTATGTATGCTTCTGCTTTCTCGTTTGACATCAGCAAAATATGGTCCCGCTAATATCTTCTATATATTCGTATTCTTCAATTCTTTTCAGTTTTGTTCCTGTTGATTGCTTTTCCTTTTCTTTGGTGGACGTTTTCTGTTGAAGGCATCGTCAAGTAAAGTTGAAATCTCCAAATAAGAGGTGGATATACACTGCTTTGCTATTTGACATCTGTTTAATATTAGTTTGTCCTTTTAATTCTTTGTTGTTGACTTTTCTGTTTGTTGCCAACATGATTCATGAGTTACGTACATTATCGTTCATGTAAATTCAGAATGAAAAATCAAGTGGTGTTCTGTATGGAGTGAAGTAGCGAGCAAAGTGAAGATGGGTGAAATGAAATTTTGTGTTCATTTTCTCATATTATGGATTTGTATCCATCCTTGACTCTCATGGAAGTTGTCGACCCTTTTGTTTAGCAGCTGCTGTTGTGTGCCCTGATTTGCTGGTATTCAGATTTAGCTCTCTCTGGTTCAATTGCTTTGTTCCTCTGCAGAATCCTAAAGCATAAAGAAGGTTAGTATGCTTCGATATCGTTTCTTCTATGGTGTTTTGATGATGCATGTCACCATTTTCTTCTCTTCGCCTTGTGCGTGACTTCTTTTGTATCATGTTCATCATGATCTCTACTAATCTCTGAGCTAACTGAATTTCTTAACTTAAGCAAACTCTTGTATTAAGAAGATGAGTACGGAATAATTCATATTCTGACATATAAGTACGTAGTGTTTTTTAAGCTTTAACTGAAGCGCGCTCGCACGCACATGTATATGTATAAGCGGTCATTTACCAATCATCTGGAATCTGAATTGGAGTTGTAATGGAATGAGGAAAGAGAGGGCAGTGAAATTGAAATGGGAAGAAATTTTTTTCCCTGCTTTTGTTTTTTTTAAAAAAAACGATGGGGCCACGATGCCAAAGTAAACGGGATATTATGGATTATGGATCACCGGCAATACATTAATATATCACTATCATGTGGACAGGCGGCAAGATTATATAAAATTTGCAACTGGGATAATAAAACCAAGAGTTATTAGTTATTACCTTCAATTCCATTACTTGTTGATGTTCATTATTACATATGTGCAACTATGGATTATTATAGGCCTGTTTGCCATAAAAAAAAGTTCTATCTCATCTAATAAAAGCATTTTTCTTCAAGTATTACGCAAACATGCCCTTTAATTTCCTTTGAAAGTGTAAATTGATGACAGGTGGTTAAGGCCTCATTAATAAGGAGTCAACGTGCCATTAATAATAAATTAACGTGCGACTAATAACAGGTCAATGCAAATTGTTCAACTCGTAGTTGTGATTAACAGATGAAGTTGTCAACTGTTATACGGAACTTGTTACTAAGCTTTAATGTAATTTCAAACTATAGACAACGTGATAATTGAACGAGGAATGTAAATGTTAGTAAAAAACTTAGAAATTAACTTCTGTGTAATTAACATAAACATAACAAAAGGGAATAGTAGCAGTTTCATCATCCTTAAACCTAGAAACTTCAGTGTAATTAATTTTACCACGTTGTACTTCAAACGTCACTCCTCATTCCTTAATCCTTAATGAATTTTCATCCTTGATGTTTTGCAGCTCTGCGCCCTTATTTGTTGGTAGTCGAATTTGGCTCTCTCGGGGTTGATTGCTTTGTTCTTCCACAAATTAACAAAAAAAAAAAAATTAAAGATAACAAAGGTTAGTATTCTTCGATCATCATCATCATCATCATCATAATCATCACCGCTACCCACTATCATTCTTATGTTTTAATATCCCAACATGCTTTTTGTTTCTATTTGTTTGTTCTTCTATCTGTTACAAGTATTTTTGAATCAGTGTGTTCCTTTACGTAAAACGTTATCCTTGTTAATAATAAAAGTGCACTTTTTTATATTAAAGAATAAAATTATATTTTTTAAATTTTAAAGATGGAACTGAAATTTAATATAAAATTTTAAGGATTAAATAACATTAAATTTTCTGATTTTTTTTTTCCGCTGCGGTTAAAATGCGATGGCTGTGTCAGTGTGTCCCTCATCTTCTTGTCTTCCTGTTCCTATTGCCCAAATGGTTTACTAAGTGATACTGCCTTTCTACATCAGGCTTAGCCGCTTCCAATGGCGGGTACAGACTGTTTAGTCAATTGTGCGGGCGGAGTTGGGGCAAATGTGGTGACAGTGGTGGTAAAGCAAACTCGTTATTGTTGGGATTTCAACTCGCTTGTTGAATATCTGGGTAATGAACAAAAATCGTTAAGATCAACAAGTAAAAGCATGCAAGTCCAAGTTAGAAAAGCCAGATCTAATACTCATGTTCCTTCAGAAGGCATTCAGCTGAAATTGGACGAAGCAGCAGCTCTCTTAGAGGAGGCAAAGAAACTACTAATGAGAGCTGATGCAAGCTCTAGCACTAACCTGATATGTCGTTATATTGTAGGCAGGCAAACGGAAAAGATGACGAACAAGTTGAAGCAGGTCAGAGATTATTTGCAACCGTGGCTAGATTTTGCGCATCGTTCATCACTTCGAGCGATGTCCGTACCAGAAGATTTCATTACATTTGAGACCACTAAAAAGGCTTGCGATGAAATCCTAACGGCACTGAAAGATAATACGAAGAAGAAGATTGGGCTTTATGGGATGGGGGGTTGTGGTAAATCCTCCATGTTAAAACTAGTGCTTAAGGAAGCGCAGGACGGGGAACTTTTTAACAAGATTGCCTTTGTTGAAGTGTCCGATCCTCCAAATATCCCTGATATTCAACAAGACATTGCAGACTGGTTCGATTTGGAATTTGAGACGGAGACGCGGCAGCACACCAGAGCTACAAGGCTGTCGATGGCATTTGAAGAGGGTACGAGTTATCTTATAATCCTGGATAATGTGTGGAATATCCTTAAGTTTGACGACATAGGGATTCCTTTCCAGAAAAATTGCAAGGTCCTTGTAAGTACTCGGCAGCGGGAAAAATGCAGCTTGATGGATTGTGAGGAAGTGATTCAACTGCCACTTTTAACACGAGATGACGCTTGGACATTATTCCAACGGCATGCTGGTGCAATAATAGGCGAAATAAAAGAAGAGGCCGAAGAAGTCATTACAAATAACTGTCAAGGGTTACCTGTTGCCATTAGAGCTGTGGCTAGTACTTTGAAAAGTAAACCTATATATGCAATGAGGGAAGCATTGAGGCAGTTAAAAAAGCATACACTGTGGAATGCTGATAGTAAAGAGGACAATCCTTACAAATGTTTGAAATTTAGTTTTGAAAAGTTAGAAAATGAAGAAGAGATATCGCTTTTCTTATTATGTGCTCTTTTCCCTAATGAGTCTGAGCTTACTCTTGAAACTTTGATCAGATTTGCATTTGGGCTTGTCATATTTCATGATGTTGACTCATATCAAAGAGCTAGGAGCAAAGTACCTACAGTCATTGATCAATTCAAGGACAATTCTTTGTTGCTACAAGAAAAGGGACAACATGTTAAAATGCATGATATGTTTCGTGCTGTAGCTTTATCACAAGCAAATGTGAAGACCCGAGTGATTACAGGGCCTGGCCAGAATCTAAAGGACCTAGATGGGAAGCATTATTTTAAAGAAACAACAAGATTATATTGTCATGGCACTGAAGAGTTCCCCGATAAATTAAATAGTCCCAAACTTGAGATATTACATATTTCCAATGATAGTGGAAATCCATCAAAATTTCCACGTACCTTTTTCAAAGGGATGATAAAGCTCAAAGTGCTAGTCATAAAGAATACTTCTCGCAGGACAAAGCCAACTCTGTTCTTGCCCCAATCAATTGAAGAACTCAAAGAGCTTCGAACTCTTTGCTTGAATGGATGGACAGTAGACAATATGTCATGTTTTAAACAACTAGAGACGCTTGATAGTATTGAACTATCATATTGCGAAATAAAGGAGTTGCCTGAAGAATTAGCAACAATGAAGATGTTAAGATTGTTGGAAGTTTCATGGTGCAGAATAGGTGGCAATCCTTACGAGGTGCTAGCAAAATGTTCACAATTGGAGGAGCTGTATTTTGTCAAGGATTTTGTTCCAAACATGGTGTCAAATGATAAAGGTGTTGCTAAATTAATCCAGCAAATTGCCTCCTCTAAGGGATTGCAAAGGTATCGTTTAGAAGTTGGAAGTTCTGCAGATACTCTGAATGATGATTTAACATCAAAATACATGTCTATAAATAACTTTAACATCTCTATCTTAGACAAAGCAATCCAAGATCTAGCATGGAAACTGGAAGTTCTTTTCTTGGGAAAAGTTCAGGGAGATTGTGCAAGTATCATTCCTGGTTTGATTCCATCACAAGGAGAATATATGGATGAGTTAACTGAATTTATACTTCGTGATTTTGACAGCATTGAATGCCTAATTGACGCCACAAGGCATCAATCACTTAGTGCTAAATCTGTATTCTTCAAGTTGGAAAAGCTAAGAGTTGAAGCCATGAAGAGCATGAAAGCATTGTGTATTGGTTCACCTCCTCGTGGCCTTCTCATGAATTTAAAGGCTCTAATTTTAAAGCACTGTGTCCAATTGGTATCTTTAGGGAAGCTGGAGTTACTCAATCTTGAGTACATAGAATTGGAAAATTGTCAAAAGTTGGCATATCTCTTTACATCTGGCTCTGCTCAAAAAATGAAAATGTTAGAAGTGTTGAAAGTCAGAGGTTGCTCTAAATTGAAGAATATACTAACAGATGAGAAGGAGGGATACGTGACTTCAGATGGGCATGTGTTTCCAGACCTGAAACATGTCACTGTCAAAGAATGTAATACTCTGGAATGCATAATACCAGCCTCTTTCGCTGGTGGGCTTTCACAACTAGAGACTCTTGAAATAGAAAATGCTGCTGCTTTGACACATGTATTTGGCAAATCCAATTACGAACCTGATCAGAATCAGAACCAGCGCATCATTAACCTTCCGGTTTTGAAAGTATTCAAGCTCATTGACTTGCAAAGTATCATTGATTATTCCCCGCATAATTATGTTATGGAATGGCCATCTTCGGTTAAACCATATACAGTGAGATGTCGACATCTAAGCAGCAAGTCTGAGCCTTCAGGTGGTGTTGAAGCTACAAAGCAGGTAGCAAATGTTTAATCTCTGTCTGTGAGTATAATTTGTTAGATAGAACTTAGTCTAGCCATTGCATCATTGACTATCTAATTATCTATTATTGCGGTCCCATTTTAGGTCTTGAAGATTAACACTCTTGTACGGGTATCAACGCGGAAAGCTCTATTTAACGCTCTTGTCACAGATCTTGAAAAAGAAAAGGACAATTTACTGGCCCAAATTGGGGGAGTCAAAAATGTTTCAGGAGATCTTCAGCAACAATTGAAGAAAGCAGAACATGTCATAGAAAAAGTGAAGAAACTGGAAGGTCAAGTGGAAGCAAGCAAGAACCATTCTTGTGGGATTTCCCGCAACTGGATATGTCAATTTATTGAAGGCAAGCGTTTAGCAAGAATGACAAAGAGAATGAAGCGGCTGAATGAAAGGTTGGCACCAATTCATCCATCGCAGACGGATCATAAAGACAAATCCTCTTCTGTAGTGGACTCACAACCCATAACCCCATACCTCAGCAGCAGTTCTGAAGATTTCATTTTCTTCGAGTCTACAAAAAAGGCCAGCGATGAGCTCTTAATGGCACTAAAAGATGACCGCATAAATATAATTGGGCTTTATGGAATGGCAGGCTGCGGTAAAACATCCTTGGTCATGGAGTTGTGCAAAGCTGTAAAGAGCTTGAAATTTTTTGACGACGTGATATATGTAACAGTGTCCCCATATGCAAATGTCAAAGGTGTTCGAGCCACAATTGCAGAATGGTTTGGCTTGCTACTTATTGAGGAAGCTGAGGCAGGAAAAGCTGCAAGATTGCGTGAAAGGTTTAGAATGGGTGGCAAATTTCTTTTAGTCCTAGACGATGTGTGGAGCGTGCTTAAACTTGAAGAGATAGGGATTCCTCTTGATGAAAATTGCAAGGTTATTCTGACTTCTGGGTTATGCCATACATTTCCCTTGATGGGTTGTCAAAAAGTGGTATGTTTGCCACTTCTAACCAAAGAGGAAGCTTGGATGTTATTCCAAATGCATTCTGGTTTAATAGAAGATAGACTTGAAATTGCGGTACAAGAGGTTGTTGAAGAATGTCAAGGATTACCAGTTGCAATTGTAGCTATTGCTCGAACTTTGAAGGGCAAAGAGGCAACTATGTGGAAGGATGCATTGAAAGAACTGAGGGATTCTACAGCCCTTGGTTTTGGAAGCTATGAAGAAATGGTTTATCGTAGCTTAAAATTTAATGTTGATAAATTGCAGGATGAAGCGAGATTACTTTTCTTATTATGTGCTCTCTTCCCTAAAGATTCAAAAATTTCCCCTGAAATCTTGACCAGATTTGCATTTGGATTAAATATATTTGAGCGTGTTGAATCACATCAAAGGGCTAGAGACATAGTGCACAAAGCCATCACTGAAATGAATAACTCCTGTTTGTTACTGCAATCCAAAGAAGGACACTTTCATATGCACAACTTGGTGCTTAAGGTAGCATTCTGGGTAGCAAAAGAGACTCGAGTGATTATGGGAAATAAAGAGGATATAAATGCCCTAATAGAGGGGGATTTGATGAAAGATATAAGCAGGTTATATTGGGAAGATATGCTTGAATCTCACTATCGGTTAAATTGCCCTGAACTCGAAATTTTAGTTGTCTCCAATGATGATGGTTCCTCATTGAAATTTTCAGATACTTTTTTTGTGAGGATGACTGAGCTCAAGGTGCTGGCCTTAATATATAGGTCTGCATGGACAACCCCAGAATTATTTCTACCCCAATCAATTGGGAGGTTAAAAAAGCTTCGAACTCTTTCCTTGAGAGGGTGGACACTGGGAGACATATCTGTTTTTGGAAATCTGGAGATGCTTGACACTATTGAACTATTATACTGTGTCATCAGTAAGTTACCTAATGAGTTAGCGGATTTAAATTCGTTAAAGTTGCTGGAAATATCAGGAAGCAAAATTGGAGGCAATCCTTTTGATGTATTGGCAAGATGTTTTCAACTAGAAGAGCTGTATTTTGTTGAAAATAATATTCAGGAAGTGAAGCCAAATGATCAGAATGTCATTGAATTATTTCATCAAATTGGCTCTTCAGAGGTATTGCGGAAGTATCATCTAGAACTTGGATGCTCTATAGATATTTTGAAGCATGATGCAACGTCCAGATTCATATCTATGAATGGTTTTAACGTCTCTGCTGCACATGAAGCAATCAAGAATCTGGCACAGAAACTGGAGGTTCTTTACTTGGAAAAAATCCAAGGAGATTGCAAGAACATCGTTCCTGACATGATTCCAGCAAATGGAGAATGTATGAACGAGTTAACAGAATTTTTGCTTCATGATTCAGACAATATGGAGTGTCTGATTGACACCACAAATAACGAACAATATCAGGCTAAAAGGGCTTTCTCAACGTTGCTGAAGCTGAGAATTAAAAGCATGAAGTGCTTGGAAGTCTTGTGCCGTGGTCAGCCTCCTTTTGATCTTTTTGAGAAATTAAAGGAGCTATTTATTGTGGAGTGTAGCCAACTGCACTGCATTGTCTCTGAGGGCAATCTCAACTTGTGCAATCTCAAACACTTACAATTAGAGGATTGTCCAAAGCTGACATCTATCTTCACATATGCCACCGCTCAAACCATGGTACTTTTGGAAGTGCTGAAAGTTAGAGATTGCAATGCACTGAAACATATAATAAAAGATGAGGAAGAAGATGACTATATTTCAGTAGGGCCTTTGTTCCCACAGCTGAAGCACGTTAGTGTTAAGGGATGTGAGCTTCTGGAATTCATAGTACCTGCTTCTTTTGTCGGCCTTTTGGAACTGGAAAGTCTTGAAATCGAAGATGCTGGTGAGTTGAAATATATATTTGGCATATACAATCATGAAGAAGGTCAAAGTCGAAATGAAATTCAGAGAGTCATAGATCTTCCGGTTCTAAAAGTACTGAAGCTGACTGACTTGCCAAATATCAGTAACATATGCCCTCAAAATTGTCGCATAACATGGCCACACATTGTCAAAGCATGCATAAGGAGATGTCCACTGTTGAGCAGCTTATCTGATTTAGATTCTAAAGTGAGTCAGCAAGATGGTGACAAGTTTACTAAGCAGGTAATACTAATGTGTTGGTAGACAAATTCATATAAGAAGCTTGCTTCTTTGATGGTTAATTATTTTCTTTTTAACCCTTCATGATATTTTTAGTTTATTTATCGTGTGGACCCTGTTGTAGGAGTTGGAACTTGCGCCAAAACATAGCATTGAAATGGCTGTGCAAAGTGTACAAAGCATTCATCTTGAAGACTGCGAAGTGGAAGGCATTTTTCAACTTATGCAGTTTACTGCCATAAATATGGAATCAAATTCCTTGTTACTGTCATCCCTCCAAAGCTTGGCTTTGGACAATCTGCCTCATGTGAGATACATATGCGAGGGGCACAAACAACTTTTCAGCCTTCGAAGACTGAAATTTTATAAATGTGGGGAATTAAAATTCATCTTCTCACTCTGTATGATGACATACATATCTTTGCTACGTGAGCTAGCGATAGAAGACTGTTCTCAGCTAGAGCAAATCATTGAGGATGAGGATTATGATAGTCGGTACACAGGTACACTAAAAGATTTTCATGTTTCAGAAGAATATAAAATATATAAAGATTATTTTTATCCATTTGGTATATTAGCATCTTTGTATGATTTCTTTCAGTGCCATTCAGCAAGAAGTGCAACCTTGAAAGGATAACAGTAAAATCTTGTCCAATGTTGAGGTCGTTGTGCAGTGTATCAACAGCTGAAACATTGAGATCGATTAGAACTTTGAAGATAGAAGGGTGTCATGGAATGGAATTTCTAATGGATGAAAGGAACATTGAAGTATATTCAAGTAAAGAAAAAAGAGAAGACCATGGAAAGGCTATACTTCCAGAGCTTGGCTACCTAAGTTTGAAAGATCTTCCAAGGCTTATTCAAGCATGCGAAGGGAACAAGTACAGAACTAGCAGAGGTGTTTTGTTTCCAGAATCGTTCAATCTATCCAATCTTCAAAGGCTGACTGTAAAATCATGCCCAAGGCTGAGATCTTTGTTCACAGAATCCACCGCAAAAACCTTGATGAGGTTGAACACTTTGGGAACAGAAGAGTGCTTTGAACTGGAGTGTGTAATAAAGGGCAAGAGTAAGGAAATTTCTCAAGGTGGTTTGAAAGACTTGGTTCCAAATCTTAAAACTCTACGTCTGGTGAAGCTGCCAAATCTGATTAATTTTCACCATGGGACTAGGTTGAGATGCGAGCTATTTCGAGTGCGTGACTGTCCAAATCTGAAGCAAACATTAGCTGCCAATGTATTGCCAGAAGACTTGCCAAAAGAATACGAAAGCCCAGGTGCGTATGAGGCCTCATTTCCATAACTCATCAAACAATTCATTATGAAGTTTTGCTTTCAGGAGATGCAGTTTATGAGGCAGTGATTGGAAATTCTTCTGCAGAAAACTATTCCTTGTCATCACATGCTTCGTTGACTTATTCAGAGAAAGGAAAAGGTGTTGCTCCTGCCACTTCTACAATTCAAGTTGATAATCCAAGTGGTGTTGGCACAAGTCATTCAAGTTTTCACCTTCTGAAGGAGGGTGGTATTTCTGGTATGGATTTTTTTTTTTTTATTGTTTTTAGGTTTTGTCTTTCGCAATGTTAATAATGATACCTATTGCTTGTATTTACATATTCTATTTCATCTTATTGACAAATTCAAAATTTTACATTGTGAAGTTCTAGCAGCTGCAGAGAATCATCCTCAATCGCAAGAATCTATAGCTGGTGACGCTCCAAGAAGGCTGTCTAGAGCAGGTGAATCTTGACTCCTATTACTTTTCACATTAATGAACTACTCTCAGTATACTGCTTCTTTTGTGTGAGGGTTGGTCACTCAATTCTTATCTATATTCCTCTACTTTGGAAAACCAATTGAATTCTTGCTATCAAACATTTTCCAGTATTTTGAGAAATCTTCTTATGGCCCGAATTTTGTTTGCAATGGGAAATCCCTGTGAACAATGAATTGTGTTTGTAACTTTGGATGAGTCGTTTTGAAATATGGCTTGAGTAGAAAGAAGAGATATTTATTATATATTATTAAAAACATGTGCATTTTTTATCCATTAATTATTTCTTGTTATTAATACTCTTAAAATGTTTTAACATTTAAAATTAATTTGTCCTAACTTGATTGGAAAATAAGTATATTAAAAATAGTATGGGCCTGTTTGGTAAAGAGTTAAGCAAGGCTAAAAGCATGTTTCACAGTATTTTTCCGCAAAACGAGATAATCCCCTTCACATATACCTCGACTTACGTAAAAGTGCTTCTCTACCATGTTACCAAACGAGCCCTATATAGGAAACTTGTTACTAAGCTTTCTCTTTGAAGTCTCTTTGAAGTCAACTTAGAATTTAAACTCTATCATTTGACATTTGAACGGGCAGAGGAGGAAAGCCTTCATAAAGATCCTGCACCAGAAGAATCAAAAGTGGGAACGTCATCACTGGTAGGTTCGTTACACTCTTCTTTATAGGTCAATGTTATCTAGGAGACAAGCCAAAGGGCTTAAAAAATTGTTGGTAAATATATAGGACTTGATTGAGAGATAACCACTGGCTGTGAAGGACCCACAACAAGTAGCTCATGAAAAATACAGAGGTATCTTTTGAATTTCCTAAAAAGTAACTAATATATCTTCCCAAGTTTCAAATAATCTCTGATATATCCTTTTTTTTTTTATAGCTCCTTTGCCTGTGTATCTGACAGTGCTTTCACCAAGTACCAGTATTAGTGTATAACTACCGCTCCCCCAACTATAGAAGTATTGACTTCGTCTTCAATGTCAAATCAACGCCCTTCAGCAAAAGAATCGGTTGATTTTCATGGTCTATTCAAGATTGAGGCAAGACAGGCTCTTCTGCTAGAAGAGACGTTTGACAAAATCCCACGATTACGGGAATGGATGCTCTCACAAAACAATATAGTCCCATGATCTGCAAGTTGGGATACGACTCGTTTGCTTGCATGTTGGAATTTCTAAAGTCAGACATTCCAAATGGATGACCCAAAAAGGAAGGATATGAAGATCTATATCTTGTATAAACAGGAACTAGGTGGCATCCGTTCGGCCTTGAGTGATCGCAGTCACAAGATGAAGCAGCTGGTTAAGTTGGATTCTCAAGTAGCAACCTTGGCCAGTGTAAAGTATGTTCTATCTAAACCAGTAAACCTGGCCGTGTATGTAATTCGCTTTTGAGTATGCCCGGTATTGAGATATATAATACTCGTCTGAACTTTGGTTTTGCACGTGTTTTGTCATATTTTACTTTTAGCAACCTTTTTTCCCAATGTATTTTCCAAGGGCATAACGGACATTATATTTCCCACTAAACATTATCCTTGGATTTCAGTATACATTTGACATTGTGAATTATATGTTAATTATCTTTTATTGTCATCAATAATATGATGAGTTTTGGGCTTGTTATAGATGATCTTATTGACTGAATAAAGAGTGAGTCTGTCATCTTTAATGGAGATGGTTTTGCAGTCAACCATTATCTTTCAGCTTCCTACGTGATAAAAGTGAATTTTGTCGAAACGACAATGTAAAGGTTTATGGAAGCAAGGTTTTAAAGAAGCCATGCTTTAAAGTTGTAAAATTATTATGATTAAATGAGAGTTATCATCGATTGATCTATAAAAATCTCTTCTCCGAAGCTCTTGTTAAAAATGACTTCTCTGTGGCTCTAGAATCATATTACTGTTTACTAGAAAAAGGGAAAATTTAATCTTTTTCCTCCCTATATTTTTAATCTATACTCTATTATAACTTTGTCCCTACATTTTGATTCTAGTTAAAGATTGATACCTGTAATGCCTGCACATATATAGCCTTTCGTCTTGCTGGAAAAAAAGTTGTCATGTTCATATGCAACTTGGGTTCGTTGATTTCTTAAATGGTAAAAAAGGAAGAAACGTAAATATGAATTATAAATATATTTATCAATACATTTTTCTTGCCTTTTTGCCTTTGCTTTCTGAGAAAAGCTCTATTCCAATTCTTTTGCTAAATGTATTTTATTTTTATGATTGATTCTTGCAATCCCCAAAGATACGAAAGGAAGTATTATTAATGCATGCATAAGCACTTTATACTTATGGAATTATTATTATATGTTGGTGTGGCCTTTTATTTAGGAATAGATGATTTTTTTGTTCTTATTAATTAGTATTATACTGAAAAAAAAGTAGAAACTGCCCAGAAGGTGACGCTAGTTTGTATTAAACTATTAATAACAAGAAAAGATATTAGTCTTTGTATGTTTTTACTAATACAAGGTTTGGTTCTTATAGTTTGGTCTCAATTTGATTTTGGTTCTTATAGTTTCAATCCGTGTCCTTGAAGTTTCTTTATGTCTAAAATGTTACTCCCTATATGTTAATTAATTAAAACTAGATCATTTTACCCTTAAAGAATAAAATCAACGAGGACAAACTATAAAAATGTATTAACCTTTTTAATTTTTTTTTAATTTATCGTTACAGAGTTGAAGGTAAATGGGCTTTTATAGTTGAGGTTATATGTGTGGGTTTAAGAATCACTCAGAACACAATCTATAGGCCTTTTTTTTTAAGTATAGGTATTCCCTTATTAGATACAATTTTATTTGAAATACTATAATTTGTTGAATGTGAGCACTTCTCTTAACGGATATTCAAACATCATTTTGTCATGGTATATTGATCCTTCTGGTAGACCAAATATTAATATCTGTAGGCTTATTTTACACTTATTTTACAAGACTAAAAAGTGCTTGGATCAATGGTCCTAGAAGCCTTGTTGGCTTTTGGTTATGGCATGTGTTCAAAATATTTTGTTGCTGTCATTTCATGCATAGAGATAGTGAAAAGAAATTAAATTCAAATGATATACACCCCAAACATGCTTGAAACTAATTTTGAGATATTTCTTGCAAATGTTCAAACTGAGATCCTTGTTATAAAGTATTCCAAAATTATTAAGAATGATTCGGAAATTGATTCCATGTATGTTTGACAATATTTTTAAGATGACTGAATATAGAATGCTGATTACTAATAGCAGTGCTGTCAGTGCTTGGCACGCCATAGTTAATCTCGAGCTCGCTTGATATTCATGGGTATTGAGTCACACTTGTTATTCGTGGGTTTATCCCTGCACCTGTTATTTGTGGCATCGAGCCACGCTTGTTGGTTATTTACCTTCATGAATTATGTGTTTACACCTGTTTTATAGCCTCAAGCTGCACCTGGTTATTTATCCTTGTGAACTACATGTCCACGCATGATATTCCATTATGTTGAAGTCCTGCAAAAATTGATATTTGATTTTTTTTTAAATCGATTTTGTCAAACAAATGGTTTTGCTATGTAATTGAAATTATATGTGAAACGAGTTATTGTATAGCTTCAAATATGAATTGATTACATTTTGCAGAAGCTGAGATTTATTGTTATTTTAATCATCAAAATTGAATCCCTTATATTGTTTTCTTTCATTTAATTGAATTTATAAATGGAACGTTATTCACCAGAAATTTATTTTGGCTTTAGATAGTCCGGCTGATCCTATATCTCTGGTTGAGCAGTGAAGAGCCTCCTTATCATTATGAAAGACGTTGGCTTATTTTGTAACTGTTATTTGGCGTATATAAAAAATTATGTGTATACATTATTTTTAAAGATTAGGCGCTCCTGGTAATCTATAGGTGAGGTCGATGTGCTTTTATTATATGTTGATAGCGCATAATGTTTTATGGGATAATCTTGAGAAAAGAAATGGTACATTGTGTTATTTAGTATTTTAGCGATTGGGCAAATGATATGGATTTTTTTTAAAAAAATGAAAGGCTTAAGAACTATGAGATCTCTCATATTCCATGCTGATCACCTCTAAATTTCAGTGCGTGAGAGGATCGAGTTCCTATCTATCAGACATGTTGGAAATTGAAGTCAGGAAGAAAAACACGTTAAGCAAAATAGATGGATGATTAAAAAAGAGGAAGAAACAGGAATATCTATATCTCAACTGGAATCTTTTGGCTTTTTCAAGGATCGATCTCTCTCTCTCTCTCTCTCTCTCTCTTCCCTTTTCCTTTTTCTTTTTTGCATTTATTCACGAGAGGATCTTGAAGATGCAAATTGA
This sequence comes from Vachellia pachyceras, assembly GCA_025593235.1. Lineage (NCBI taxonomy): Eukaryota > Viridiplantae > Streptophyta > Magnoliopsida > Fabales > Fabaceae > Vachellia > Vachellia pachyceras. Next base: position 14,488 of record JANTPZ010092888.1, read on the forward strand.
AGTAGCTTGTTGTATTGGAGTCCAACTTGTGGTCAGAGAGGTAACAAAGGTGGCCATATCCATCTATACTCGAGAACTCTTGCCTGGTTAGATGCAAATGCAATTTTGTTTGTTTGTGTTTCCTCATCTCTCTCTCTCTCTCTCTCTCTCACCCACTCTCATAAAGGGTCTCTTTGGGTTGCTGATCCTTGATGGAAAGCACTGGTCAAAAAGAAGAAGAAAATGTTGCACTGGAACCAAAAACTTTATGAGCTCATACCTCTTTGATTTCTCATCCAAATTTTACTTGGTTCATTTGATTACAAAGCCTGTACATCCAACTTTTTAATCATATATTACATATGAAATCGTCCTTAGAAAATATTGAGCTACTGATCAAGTTTTTCATGGTTATATACATACATATATAAAGGAAAGACATTGCAAATCATTCCATCGATGCCTGGCGGCTTCGGTCGATCATTGTGATCTGCTTCCTCCAATCTTTCTTTATAAGCCATTCTCTTTTGTGCCATTTTTTATTAGTTTGCTTGCTTGTAAATTGGGGTATGACTGACAGGTTGCATAAAATGAAGTGTCAGCTGATTTGGTGTAACACCGTAAAGTTTAAGCGTGACCAATACGAAATACAAGAAAATGTCACATTTCATATGCCTTGGAATAAGAATTACTTGACATATTCTATGAGTTTGTTTGGAAATTCTGTTAGGAGAACGATCGTTGGGAGAAATGACTTTTGATATAATGAATAAAATTTATGTTTAGATAAACCGTTGATCAAAATGATTTTTTGTAAAATGCATTTACGTTTGGATTGAAATACCCAAAAGTGACTTTTTGGATGAAAATTCCTATTCCCCTCGCTTCTCTCCTCCCTCTTGACCCCACTCTCTCTCTCCTCCCTCCGCCACCCTTATCCCAGCCACCTGGAAATAGCAGGAGTGTCTCAGACTGTAAAGGAAGCCACGAGCGTTGGCCACGAGAAATGAGGCACCAGCGTCTGCCACGCGAAGGAAGCCATGAGCCTCGACGAGAAGGAAGCCACGGGATTTCTTTCTCCTCAACGCTGATAATTACCCTTATCCATTGAATATGAATCCACAATGCAAGCAAACTTAATTTCCTGCCCAATCATGAATTAGCTGCCCATTATAAATGCCAGGGTCAAGCCAAAATCGATGAGCACAAACAGTCAAGAATTGAACACAGGAACAGTCACCAAAGAAAAAGGCCAAAGAAGATGAACCAAGAGGAAGCAAGTATAGAGGATTATGCAGGAAGTGGCAGAGAGAGAAGAAAGGATCTAAAGACACAGTGCAAGCGGAGAAATTAGAGTGATATGGAACAGGGCAGGATGGGGATGCTGGAAGCGTCGTCGTTGGAGTGATCGAGGGCAACGTGGAAGGTGAGGCAAGGGGAGGCCGCTGCTGCGCGAAGGCTGGAACAAGGCAACGCGAGTGCAACTGTCGGAGATCGAGGGCAACGCGAGGGCTGGAACAGGGCACGACGGCGACACAAGGACACAACCCTGCTGCTTATACGAATGTTGATGTTGCCGAACAGGGCGTCGATGACCTGAAAGCAAAACCAGCCGTGCCTTATTCATGACCGTTGGAGTAAAATGTACCGTTAGGGAGAATGCATTTCTGAAAATGGGCTCCCAAACGTAATCTCATTTTGCCCAATAGGCCAAAATGCATTTTTCTACCCTAACGGTCTCCCCAAAAAACACAATATAGTAGCACAACATTGTGGTTAGGATTATAGTTTCTCCACATTAATACACCACTACAATTCATACATAAATACACTCCTTAACAACAAAATGAAATGTAATAGGGACCATGCACATAAGTTACATGGAGTGACCCATCTACAACACATCAATTGTATTAAAATATTTACATTAGCCTCCACTACCAAAACAACAATCCAAAATATCCTTTTCAAGGTAGAACTTCGAGGGTTAACTGGAGGAATAAATTCACTCCCACTATCTGAATACCAATATAATTTTTCGGTAAATAACGCCCCCAAAATATGTATAATCATACTAGAGATAAGAGCAACATAAAGAAAATTGACATTTATATAATATAAAAACTAGTTATGGAAATGTTCATCATTGAAGATCAACTAATTAAAAGTATACATTCTTTATCAGAACCTAAGTAGAACAATAACAGCGTGGGTGCATAGTCCACGAGTGTAAATAACAAATCCAATGTGATTTAAAGCCCATGAAAACAAGCATAAGTGATACTCACGAGAAATCCTTCCTCCAATCCATGTGTATTGGCTGTCACACGGAGATAACATTACTTGAATACCCTGCTAGCTAGGTATGCCATGGTGCACCAAGGGCTAACAGAACTGTTGTTATTAATCAACGTTTTGCTTTTAGTCCCCTCATAAACATTCTCAAAACATGCATGGGAGATCAATTTATCTTTGCAAAGCTGAAAGCCACTTCCAACAATAAAATTATTTTGGAATAATTTATAACAAGGATCCCAACATAAAAATTTACAACTAATAAACCATTTTTAGCATGCATAGAGTATATATATCATTTAATTATAATTTTTTTACTATTTCCTCGCATGAAATCATGGTAAACAATTAAATACTTCAAATAATATAATGATCAATATTCCAAAAATTTTCCTTTGAATTTCCACAATTAAATATTAATATAGATAAAAATTGAAGAGGAGTTAATACCATTAAATAAAATCCTTATACTTTACTCTTTACAATATCAATAAAAATATTAAATAATTCTTTTATAATTTCAAGAATGATATCATGCTTAAAATGTGTTAATTAAATTTAAAATATGAAAGGTAGTAAAACGTATTTTATACAAATTATAATGGGAAACATTTACTCACCTGATAGTCCCAAAAGATACAGTTTACTCGACTATATGCAACTTTCAAATATGATTTGAACTTGAATTTCCTAACAATCACTCCAACAAAAACCAAATTGAAATATTTTTTTTTTGTGTAATCCAGCGCGCAAAGAAACTACAGTATATGGCACATGGTAGCTTCTGTGATCACTTTGTCTTTAACAAGGCTCGGTGCATCTTCGAAACATGTGATTCCCTCACTAAGGTCGAGAGCAGCTTTTGCACCGCCGTGGGACTGCAATTCTCCAAATGCCGCGCCATAGCTCCTTCAAGGATCTGTCACCGCTTGGTCTTAGGTTTTCATGTGTCCCTCCAAAACCGTATACTCGTTCCGTTGCCCACCTTCCACCTACGCCCCTTCCTGACATTCTCCCACTTATTTTCTTATCCCTTGCCACGCCTTCGACCCTGGCCGCTTCATACCACTACGTGGTACGAGGTCGTTCCCACACCTGTATTTCTCCCGCATGAAGTGGACCCACACCATTCTCCGATCGCCGCCTTGCTAACCAAAGATACTCCGACTAACGACCCCTTTCCTTTACTCGTATCACGAACTTGCTTCGACTGCCCTGGTTCATTACTGCCAAATGAGTCCTTTCTCTGCTGTGTCATCTGTTGTCGACATTTTACCAGTTTTCTCAACCTCATTGCGTTGTTCAAAATGAACTGGACCTTGCTCTGGGGTGGTTTTCCTATCCTGGCTCAGGTCTTTGTTATGACCATATTTCCCACGGAGAAAACGTGTGAGATGAAGGCCCTCGTATTCGATATGACGTTATGTAGAAAATAGTTTATTATAGTGATAATTAGTCTATTGGGCCTTAAGCCCAATAAGCTCAATGAGTCCATTTATTTGCACTACAAAAGAGCTACTCCCTTTGTAATTGGAATACAATCATTGATTCAATAATCCTTTTCAGCATTATTCATCTTCTGCTAAGTTATTCAACATGGTATCAGAGCTCAAGTTGCTTTGAAAAAAAAAAATCATCATCAATCGGGCTGAAAACCAAGAAGCTGGCCCAAGAAAGCAAGATGGCAAGAAGGAATCACCCTGGAGTCCAAGAACGGAGCAGAGACCATGACCCTATTGAAGGCTAACGAAGAAGACGCTGGAAGGATTTGGTTGCAAGGTTAGAGTATAGTAGCGAGACACATGCCTCATCCGATCAAAACTCTTGTCCTCCTTCATCCTTAGTCTCTTCATCATACCAATCTCAATCGCCTCAATTATCCTCCTCGCTTGCCTCATCAGTGTCTCCTGTAACTTAAACCAAGAAATCAGAAACCCTCATTGTTTGAGGAGACAAAGACGCTATGCAGTCGCCGTGACCAAGAAACTGAGGCCAGTCGATTGACAGCTTCAACCCAAGAACGAGACCTCGCAAACGTCTTCTCGGCGACATCAACGCCGATTTACAGAGCACGAGCATTGGCGGAGACAGAAAGGATCACACGATCGTGATGGCAGAAAAGAAGAATGGTGTTGTTGTGCTGCTTGCCCCTGATTTTCAACATTAGTACCAGCCTCAGAACTTGGCCTAGTGGGTGTACTGTAGGGTACATAACAGGATACATTTGGTGATAACCATCTGGGACTACCGGAAAATTGTAAAATACCAGGATCTGGGATTGTTTGGAAACCTCTTCTGTCGACTTCTGAGGAGGAGAAGAGGAGGAAGGTTGTGAGCTTGACGAAGTCGTTTCAGCCGAGTTTTCCACCATAATAGAAAGGTCGAAGAACGCTCTTCCCAACAAGAATCACCTTCTTGGAGTCTCAGGGATTGAATCTAGAAATTGGGGAAGACAAAATGAAATGCTTCTTCTTCGTTGCGTTTGCTGCAATTTACTGATTTTCCCGAAAGCTCCCATTGCAGAAATGGAGGGCCGATTCTGAATATTGAATACGGAGGATCTTGGAAATCCAAGAATCGAAGAAAGAAGCCCAGGACCTGATTGGAGATTAACGAAAACACTTGAAGGACACCAAGAAGAGGTTCGAGGAGGAGTTTAAGACTGGACAGAACAGATCTATCAAGAGCATTTGGTTCTTGGAAATCTTTGATTGTTCCAAGCTTCGTTGCAGCTGAAGCCAAAGCTTAAAGATCTTTCTGTTACTGTCTGCTGAAGGCATACTGTGGGCAATATACTTTATTTTCTTGCATTTAAGGATGTTAAATGTTGTTGAAAAGGAGAATTGTTAAAGGAGAAGCTTAAAGCATTTTCTTAAATGAAGACAACAAAAGTTTGGCGTCTGGCCATCGGTGAAAATGCAAACAAAACAGTGATTCTAAGACAGGGTTGGAGCCATTTGCTAATCATGTTAAACACCCTGCATCGAACCAAGGCAGAAGCAGGGATTCTAGGGCCACAGAAGTGAAACACCAAGGCAGAAGCAATAAGTTTGTAGGCAAATGTGAAAGCAACACTGCTTGCTAAGCTGAGGGAAAGCCGAAGGGAACGACAGCCTGCTATCAAAAAAAAAGAACAGAGAGAGGGGAGTACTCAGAGAAAGTGGTAGCAAAAGAAGCTCAAAGAGCTGCTAGAATTCCCACCGAAGACACTGAGGTTCAGGTTTCAAAGACAGAAAAGATGCAATAGAACCTTTTGAAGCACCTCATGCTCGGGGAGTTATCATGTATGACATGCCAGAAGGCGTAGTAACAAAAGCTGTAGAGGTAGGGGAGAAAAGGATTCACCCTCAAATGCACTTATTGCCTTAAAGAAGGCACAGCAACAAAAGCTGCAGAGGCAGGGGATAAGAGGATCCACCCTTAAATGCACTCATAGCCTAAAGAAGGCGCATCAATAAAGACTGTAGAGGTAGGGGGAGAAGAGAATCCACCCTTAAATGCACTCATAGTCATAAAGAACACAAGAAGTGCACAGCAATAAAAGCTGTGAAAGTGAAGGTGAAGGCCAAAATGATTCAGATAATGTAGTCACACTAAAATCTTACTCAAAATGAGTAGGATATACAAATGAAATTGTAAAGAAAGTTATGAGTTTTTATTGATTTGTATAACTCCAAACTTGAGGGGGAGTGTAGAAAATAGTTTATTATAGTGATAATAAGTCCATTGGGCCTTAAGCCCAATAAGCTCAATGATTCCATTTGTTTGCACTACAAAAGAGCTACTCCCTTTGTAATTGAAATACAATCATTGATTCAATAATACTTTTCAGCATTATTCATCTTCTGCTAAGTTATTCAACATGTTCCTTCCCAAAAATTCTTAGGCTCCGCTTCGATGGGATGAAAAGTTGAGGGGAAAGAAAATGGAGAGAAGAGAAAAGTGGAGAGAAAATATTATCTCCATCCTGCTTGGATGGGTGAAAGAAAACAGAGAAAAAAGAAAATGGATAAATGGTTGAATGACTAAAATATTCTTAAATAAAATCTTTTAACAAATAATAACAAGTAAAATATTATTAAAATATACAAAGTATAATATCAAATTAAATATGGTAATTAAAAATTATATTAACATTAATATAATTAAATAATTTAAAATCAAATTATTTATTAAAGATATCTTTTCAGGTTATTATATTTCAAAACAAAATATTAAGGTTGTGAGGTTTTAGTAATAAATTAAAAATTAAATTAGATATTAGAATGCATCTTAAATCTTATTCTTTTAAAAAAAGAAAGTCACAGTTAGAATTTTAAAAAAGTTATATATTAAACTTAATTATTTAAAATGAAAATGCAATAAAAAAAGCATAAGGATATATAAGAAAAAGAGTTTTCTCTCCATTTTCTTTCCATGCGTGGAGAGAAAAGTAAGGAGAAAATGTATGGCTCATTTTCTCTCCAACTTTTCTTTCCTCTCACTTTTCCCCTCCTATCAGAAAATTTATTTCTCCCTTCATTTTCTCTCCAAATTTCCTTTCCTCCCTCATTTTCTCTCAATCCAAGCATAAAAGTCAGTTTCCACACATATGCGGGCATATCGTCCTCTACCTGTTAAATATGTAACCGAGTCTACCTTCAAGATTTTTCAACAAGGTTTCCTATCTGGAAAAGACTTTCTAAGTTCAAGTATTCCAAATGAATTAATGGGATTCTCAGCCAAGTAGCGATCTTACATTGACTCTCGGTGCTCCATGGATCAAAGTTGGGACGCCGATATTGCACAACCACATAGTGATCTGCCAGCATCCACGGCCCTTTACAGTATACTTGAGTCATATCCTCATCATTCTTGAAACATCCAACAAAATAACCATTATCAATATCCACTTCTAGAAAATCATTATTTCCCCCAAAATTTTCACTCAAAAGCATTATTTCCCTCCCATGCCTAAACAAGCCAGCGAGTGATGCATTTCTAGGTTAACCTCCCAAATCCTCCTTGCCTCACCGTTGTTCTCCATTCACTCAGCCTTGCCTCAAGCATTCATCCTGGGAACCAGCCAATCTTTTCATATTTTCTGATCCGGTTCCTAGCTTCCTCGCCCAGCTCAGGAACCTCAACTTTGCGATCAGATTCTGGTAGGAGGAAAGTTGCAGAGCTTCGATATATATTCATACTTGCTATTTGAACACTGGAGCTCAGATCCCTTTTGTTGGCCTGGGAACCTACTAGTCTTCTCTCGGCCTCGTTCGTGACGTCGTTGCTGCTGCCATCAAGGTCCATTTTCACTTCTTCATGCTTTCTGCTCTCAATATCGTACTATCATTCCTTTGTTTTTTTAAAGCTTTCGAATGGTTGAATGCGTGAAGTTTGAGGTGTTGGGCTGTGCTCATATTGTGTTTACTTCATCGATAGGGAATTAAACTGTGCAACCATTGATGTTATTCAGAGGGTTCAGCAGATTGTCCGTTGATAGTTTTTTCCGCTTATAATATTTTCATTTCTAACTTGTAATGAGGATGTCTCAATGTGTTGAAAAGCACAAGACTGAAGATTGAAAAAGGGGTTGGATTGAAAAAATTGCGGATAGATATGGTTTTCCTCCCTGGCCCAAGGGATAAAGCAGGTTGATGGTTTTCCTATCTCATGAACTTGCTATTTGAATTTCATTAGTCATAGTAAAGTGTCTGTTCTCTTTGAAACAAGTTGTTGTTCTAATATTGGCATGCTTATATCTGATATCTCTTTTGTTTTATGATTTGTTTGTGAATGGTGTTCTTTAATGATGGAAAAGAATCATATCGAAGGTGATTTAGGTTGTTAAAGGTGGAATAAATGCATATATCTGATATCTCTCTTTTAACCATTTCTTGGCTTTAGGTTGTTAAAGGTGTAGATTTTTTGGTTTATTGCATTTGCTGATTATGAATGTTGCATTTTGACCATTTCTTGGCTTTTTTAAAATGAGATTTTTCAATCAACATTTTACCTTTTTTTTACTCTTTTTTTTACTTTACAATCCCGTTGATTGATTTATGCGTCCAGATTTAAAATGAGAAAAGTTTATCATTGTGATTTTTGGACTTTAGTTCTCTACCATATACCAGAGAGAAGGACTGAGGTAATAAAATAAGGACTCCATGCTCATTTCATGGTGCTGATAGTACACTGCGTACATAAATAGTTTTGTTTGGTGTTTGTGTATTCAATTTATGCATAAATTGTTTTATTTTTTCCAACTGCCTAAATAGTTTCTGTTTGGTGTGTGTATTCAATTTTTAAGAAACATGAAATGGGGTCATCTGTCCAAACATTATTGGCCTAATTACTAATTGGTAGCTTTTTAATGTAATTTACTAATAAGTGCATATTATATTGAGGTTGATCCTGGTCCAATTCAAGTTTTCCTTATAACCTTCATGGAAAAGAAGTTTTGTTTATGGTCCATAAGATTTAAACTTTGCCCTGAAATTGTTACCATTATGCTCTGTTGCCACAATCACCACCTGTCATTGTTACATGCAACCTTTGCTTTATGATTATTTTTTCCTCCACCACTGTTGTTTCATCTGCAAACACCATATTCTTACAAGACCACCACCTCTCCCTTGCGTTTTCGCTAATGATGCCTCAAGCCATTATTAGCATCGCTCATTCATCAGAAGTACAGGGTTTCCTATAATGAAATTACCCATGATTTGTGTCCTGTAAGTCTTTGCATCCCAAACTCTGGTAAAGCATACATCTCTTGTACATGATTATGAAATCATATCTCTATGTTCTTGCTTTCACTCCTTACAAATGGGTCTTTATCACTCTATTCCTGATTTTTTTCCTTTTTTCCTGACACCAGATCCTGAGTCTCCAATAGCTGTATAGAATATGTATCAGCTGTACAAATGGGCCTTGTAATTATGAGTTGTTTGTGAAGCAATCTTGAAACATGGAAATGGCTATTGTCATGGCAAGGGTAAGGGTTATGATTTCTATGATTAAAGTACTCAATCAGCATGTTTTCATCACTTTAACTTATTGATAATTGATAATTATTAAGATCTTTAATCTTCTTTTTGCAATATTTTAATATTCAGGATTCTGGCATAGACTGGATCATTCACACTGATGAGCTGATATATCCAGCAGGAACACAAGAGTATTCTCTACGATGACTGTTGTCTGATGTTCATGGGAATGTTGATATGGTTATTTTCCCAAATTATGTGAGTGCATGAACTTTGTCTAGCTCTGGAATTTACTTGAATAATGTTGATATTAATTAACATGATGTTGCAATATTGTGTTTCAGGAGAGCAGTGTTGAGCGCGATGTCATCAAGGAGCCCTTCAGTGAGATATTTTTTCAGATTTTTATTTGTTAGTCTTTTTCCACAAATTTGAAACTATGTTTGTAGCTGTTTCTTCTTGTTTTTTAATTAAAAAGGAGAATAATCGCTGATGCATTAATCCCTTTGTTGCAGATCCTGATTCTTACCATCTCTTGTACTCCTGAAGATTCCAGTCTTCTTTTTGTTGGTCCTCTTCAGCATTGTTACAACTTCTTGTACTCATTGAAAGCAGACTTTGTTAGTGATGGCTGTGGTTAGTTTGTGCTTTTTGAACTTATGTCAATATTTGGTTTCATCGAACCATATTTTGACACAGTTTTCCATAGATAAATTAGGGAATTCAATACATTTCCTAGATTAAAATTTCATAATTAAGCACTAATTTGAAATAAGGACGATTTCATGGAATTAAACACAATTAGGGGTAAAATGGTCTTAAATTGATAATTTATTCATGTAATCGTTTCCTTGAGCTTTTGATATTATTCGATGCTTAATTCTTGCATTGTAGGTACTTGGAAGAATCTTGCAAATTCAAAAAAAAAAAAAAGCCCATACAAAAAGAGAGATGGGTTTAAGAAAAAAAATGGTGGACACGAAAGCCCAGAGAGCCCTGAATCTTGAATTGGTTGGAGCCCTAATTTTTGAATATTGCCATTATCCAGCGCAACAAGCACAACTGCCAACTCAATTTAAAATTCCATCTTCTCTACCCTCTCTCATTAACCACGCAAACACGCAAAGATTCCATTCAGCGGCCAACTCTGATTCTTTTTAAAATCCATCGACCAGACGGCGTAGGAGGGAAGCGACCAAAGAGATGGAGAATTTCATTAGCTGCTGGACCCATTCATTCCAACCCATGCCGCCGACGCCCTCCATTGTCAAGACCAACGCCTCCTGGTTATAGGGGGAATTCCATCTGCATTCATACTCTCTCACAGCCACGCCGAGACCTCCATATACGCCGCCACTTCCACAATGCCATTCATTCCCAGACCACGCATGACACCACGCTTCTTCCATTCTTGAGCCACCTTCATCACACCGACGTCATCTGCTTCCTTTTTTCCCAGTTTCACCATGACCATGGAAATTCTAGGTTTCAAGGGAGTTGTCTCTACAGCGATGCGTGGCTAATTGTTTAGCCTCTTGGTGATGGGATCCTTAGCCTGATCTCACTGAATTATATAGGGGAGTTTTTCTATCTTTTCATTAGTCTAAAATTATGTATTTGTATTTCCTAGTTATAAGGATGATTGTATATGATTCTAGAACTGAGATTGATTTTTATTTTTCTTTGTTTGGATTGATTTTCACGATTAATTTTGAATTATGCATTATGAAACATATATGTATAGTTGATTTCTTGGTAGTATTAATTTAATTATGTTAATTAGCGTGTTATTGTCTAGCTAATATGATTATTTGATGCTTTGGAATGAATATTTATCATTTCATATTAGAAGGCTCATATTGCATTATTCCGATTTTAATTGCGCATTAAACGGTTTTTTAACAATACTTCAATAGGTGATAGTTAGATATGTTCATAGGATCTATTATCGATTGAGAATATTGGATTTGAGTGTTAACTTGAGGTTTTACTAAAGGTTTAATGGTTTTTCAACTCCCACAATTATTTTTGAGCGAGGATGGTCATCTCTCTATCACCAAGGGCATTCATCATTTCTGAAAATCCAAAAGAATTCATTTAGTTTAAAGTTATTACATTTGAATTAGTTAAGAAAATCATTTTATAAAAACCCTTTTCTTCCAACCATATTTTTAGCACTTAGTTTAACTTAGGAATTTAAAACAAAGGCTCCTTGATAAGAGAATGGTCCTAGGGTTAGTGCATTATATTGCATTAGTTTTAGGTAATTTTTGATTGGGTCTTGAGATGAGTAGAGGCTGCGAGAATCAAATGGCGCCATTGTCGGGGATTCAGTTTTGATTTCCTTGGTTTTCTAAGTGTCGATTAGTTTTAATTGATTAGGGTTTATCATTTTTAGCCTCTTAGGGTGTCTTTTAATTTTGCATAGTAATTTAGGTTGCATCACATTTTGCATTTGCATTTGATTTGTTGATGTATTGCTGCTTTCTTGCATCAACTAATTATCACTGAGGCTTGGGAATTGATTAAAAAGATGGCCCTAGCCGAACAAACTTATGGGGATTGCAATAGGACAGGCAGAAGAGTTTATCATGTCAATTCTTCACCTTTACATATTCCTCAGCTTGATACTTTTACTACTCAAATTGGTGCTTTAATGATTAAACTTGATAGGATTGCTTCGAGGCCACCGTTTGAAGATGTTAATTCAGTGGGCAAAGAGTTAATGGCTCCTAGTTGCGATCATTGTGGCTCATCCATGCATATCTCTGGTAATTGTCCCTCTAGATACGAAGATGTTAGTGCCATATATCAAGGAAGACCTAACCAACAACAAAGATGGGACTCCCGTACCACCATTTATAATGAGAATAGAAGACCTAATCCCACTCTCGGTTGGAGGAATCAAGAGGGTTCATCCTCATCTTATCAGGTTCAACCATACGGGATGAGTCATGGACAAATGGTGCCTATTCAAGAGTCCAAGACAGATGAGACAAACTAATTGCTCAAGAATCTTGTGGGGCAATTCTCCCAATTCTCTATGGACATGAAAGAGAATAGAGAAGTTACTGATTTAAAATTCTCAGCACTAGAGAAACGAATGGAGCAATGGAAGCGAAGCATGATAATGTCAACGCCTATATGACTCAACTTTCTAATTCTTTGAGCGATATGAATGCTAAAACATGTGGATCTATTCCCTCGAACACCGTTGTGAATCATAGATCATTGAATGCCATTAAGTTGAGAAGTGGCAAGATGGTAAATTTATCGGACGAGGATGATGATGAGGTGGATGAAGAAATAGAAACTGAAAAGCTACCCTTGAGCCCCATGCAGTAGGTTGATTCCAAAAGCTCCAAAGAGAAAGCTATCCTTGAAAAGAAAAAAGGGTAAAGATATTGAGCAACCTCAAGTGGAACAACAACCACTTCTGAGCGAAATTGACCCCAAGGAGAAAAACACCCTTGAGAAAGGTGAGACGAGCAAGCAAGATGCCTTACCCAACGCTAATGGTAAGGAGGTAATGATTTCTAAACTCCTTTTGCCTAAAGCTTACTTTTGTGGCAAGAAATTGAAAGATGAACAAATTGAGAAGGAAATGTTCGATTTATTTAGCAAGTTACATATTAACATACCTTTCTTTCAATTAGCTAAATCTATGCCTAGTTATTGCAAGTTCCTGAAAAAGCTATGCACTAATAAAGGGAAATTCCGCCCTAATGAAAGAGTTCAAGTTAGTTCTAATGTGTCTGCTCTTTTCAAACCCCAATTACCTATTAAATGTAAAGATCCTAGTTTTTTCACTGTACCTTGCACTATAGGTAGTGTGGACGTAGCTCAGGCCTTGTTAGACTTATGTGCAGCTATTAATGTTATGTCTAGTGCTATTTTTCAGTCTCTTAAGAAGACTAATGTGATTCTTCAACTAGCTGACCGAAGTATTAGATATCCATTGGATGTTATTGAGGACTTGCTTGTTGAAGTTAAAGATTTGATCTTTCCTACTGTTTTTTATGTATTAGATATGTCCTATTAGTATAATGAATCCACCCTTATCTTAGGGAGACCTTTCATGAGGACAGCTGATACTTTAATTAATATGAAAGATGGTACTATAACCATGGATGTGGGAGATCCCAAGATTTTCTTTAACATATTGAGGCGATGAGACACCCTTTCGAGGATTATTCCTTATTAGGGGTGAATGCTATTGACGCGTTGTTTACTGATCTTACTGATGAATTTGAACTCGATTTGCATGAGGATAAAGGTGATTATGAAACATTCTCGTTTGATGATTCTCCTGATTCCGTAGGACGTTGTGAGTCTAATCTTGATGTTTTATCAATTGATTGTTGACTTTCTACTCCTACTGGTTTTTTGTTCACTAATAGCGATGTTTTTGAGTTCAATTCTTCCGATATCTCTTGTTTAAGTGATGATGCTTGTGAGGAAGGTACTCTTGTTTAATGTTTCAAGCCATAAACTCATGGAGGAAGCTGAGTTCGAGGTTGGTAGCCAAGATTTGGATGATTCACCCTCTAAGTGGGTAGCTCTCACACCAATCGAGATATCCTCACATGAGATTCACCTTGAGCCTCAAATTAATGTGGTTAAAGGTCCACCTTCTACCTTATTACTTGATATTTCCATTCTTAAACCCAGGATTGCTTCTCATACCTTGAAATTTTTGAATGAACTAATCACTCCTTATGATGCAGGTATGAAAGACATTACTTAGACATTACTTCACCGAAGGTTGTTGCTTCTATTAATCAATCACGAGTTGATTCAACACTTGGGAAGGCCAATAGATGGGTAATGGATTCCATGGAGCGTGGCACATATTATGAACCGCCGAAGTTTGTAGGAAGTATCTCTAATACCCTTGATTTACCTAAATAATCCCTTCTGTGATTCAACCCCCTGATTTAGAACTTAAGTCCCTTCCCTCTAATTTGAAATATGTCTTCCTTGCTGTTGATGGAAAGTTGCCTGTTATTATTTTAAATTCTTTATGAGTGTGAGGAAAGGAGATTGCTTAATGTCTTATGCAGAAATATAAAGGCTTTGGGGTGGACTCTAGCTGATATTCCTGGGATTAGTCTAGCTGTTTGTACCCATAGGATCCTCTTGCATGAGGAATCCAAACCAATTAAGCAACCTCAAAGGCGACTCAACCCTTGATCTTAGATGTAGTCAAGAAAGAGGTGATTAAGCTATTGAGCGCGGGTATCATCTACCCTATTTCAGATAGTGAATGGGTTAGCCCAGTTCAAGTAGTACCTAAAAAGAGTGGGATAACCGTGGTTAAGAATGAAAACAATGAATTGATTCCTATTAGGGTTCAAAATGCTTGGTGTGTGTGCATAGCCTTTAGGAAGTTGAATTATGCCACTAGGAAAGACCATTTCCCCTTACCTTTTATTGATCAAATGCTTGAGAGGTTAGTGGGTAAGAGTCATTACTGTTTTCTAGATGGATTCTCTGGGTACTTTCAAATACCAATTGCTACTGAGGATCAAGAAAAGACCACTTTTACTTGTCCATTTAGTACTTTTGCTTATAGGAGGATGCCGGTTTGTGCAATGCACCTAGCACATTCCAATGCTGTATGATGTCCCTATTCTTTGATTTTCTTGAAAATTGCATGGAAGTGTTTATGGATGATTTTACAGTGTATGGCAATTCATTTGATTCTTGTTTGGATAGCTTAAACAATGTACTTGCTAGATGTATTGAAAAGAACTTGGTTTTAAATTATGAAAAGTGTCATTTCATGGTATGGAATAGTACTTGGTCATTTGATATCTAGCAAGGGCATTGAAGTTGATAGAGCTAAGATTGAGGTGATCTCCTTATTGCCCTATCCTACTACTCTTAAAGAGCTTCATTCTTTTTTAGGGAATATTGGTTTCTATAGGAGATTCATCAAGGATTTCAGTAAAATAGCTTTATCATTGTCTAAACTATTACAAAAAGATGCTAATTTTGTTTCTGATATTTCTTGTAAACAAGAATTTGATGAATTAAAGGCAAAATTGATTTCTCTCCTATTTTGAGCTCCTGATTGGACATTGCCTTTTGAACTTGCATGCGATGCCTCTAATTCTGCTGTAGGGGTCATGTTAGGTCAGAAGCATAGCAAGACGTCCCATGTCATTGCTTATGCATCAAAAACTTGGGATGGCGCTAAAAGGAATTATACAACTACGGAAAAGGAACTATTTGCTATTATATTCGCTCCTGATAAGTTTAGACAGTACCTAAGCAATTCTGAAGTTATTGTGTACACAGATCATGCAGCTGTGAAGTTTCTCTTCACAAAGCCTCATTCCAAACTAAGACTTATAAGATGGATGATGCTTCTACAAGACTTTGATATTCATATCAAGGATAGGCCTGGAACCGTGAACCTTGTAGCCGATCATTTGAGTAGATTGCCGGATGGTACAAAGGAGTACTTAATTCTGACATAACTTGTGATAAGTTTCCTGATGCATCCCTTATGGCTATTTCTATCTATAATCCTTGGTTTTCTGACTTAGTTAATTATATTGTGACCGGACTCATTCCTGAGAATATGTCTCCTTTTCAGGCTCAAAAACTTAAACGGGAAGCTGAACACTACATGTGGGACGAGCCATATCTGTGGAGAATATGCAATGATCAAGTAATTAGAAGATGCATTCCAAAGACTGCATCTAAGGATCGACAGTCGGCTTGTCATTCAATGGTTTGTGGGGGCATTTTAGTTCGAACAAAACGGCCAGAAAAGTTCTAGATGTAGGATTTTATTGGCCCACCCTTTTTAATGACGCTTATAAATTCTGTAAGGCATGTGATAAATGTCAAAGGTTTGGGTGGAGAGTAAGTAAAAGAAACAAGATGCCTCAGCAACCCATGTTATTTTGTGAGGTATTCGATGTTTGGGGTATAGACTTTATGGGACCCTTCCCTCCCTCCCTAGGATTCACCTACATCCTTCTGGCAGTTGATTACTTATCTAGGTGGGTTAAAGCAATACCAACTAGGAAAGATAACGCTCATACGGTATCCAAATTTCTAAAATCTCATTTTTAATAGATTTGGAGTACCAAGAGCTATAGTAAGCGATAGAGGGACTCATTTTTGCAACAAGCTGATCGATAACTTGCTAAATATGGTGTAAACCATAAGGAGTCTACAGCCTGCCATCCCCAAACCAACGGACAAGCAGAGGTTTCCAACCGTGAAATCAAGAATATCTTGGAAAAGATTGTTAAACCATCAAGAAAGGATTGGTCATTTAGATTGGATGATGCATTGTGGGCACACAGGACTGCTTTCAAGACTCCAATTGGCATGTCTCCATATCGAATTATTTTCTGTAAAGCATGTCATATGCCGGTAGAGTTAGAGCACAAAGCCTATTGGGATGTGAAGACTTGTAACATGGATTATGAAGCCTCAGGACTTGAGAGAAAATTGCAGTTGCAAGAACTTGATGAGATGAGACTTGAGGCATATGAGAGCTCTATACTTTACAAAGAAAAGACCAAGATGCTTCATGACAAGAAGATCGCACGGAAAGAATTCAAAGTGGGTGATCGTTTATTATTGTATCGGGCCTGATTCAAGCTCAGGAATGACAAGCTGAAAGACAAATGGTATGGGCCTTTCATTGTCCCCACAGTGCATTCATTTGGCATGGTAGAATTGCTTAATGAGACCAGCGAAAAGGAATTCCAAGTCAATGGACATCTCCTTAAGCTCTACCATGATTCATCGGCAAAGCCTCCTTGAGGCCAAGTTGTCTCTTCTCCTTTCACTCTCTTTTACTTTCAGTATGACTTGATGGGTGATTATACATGTTTGATTAAATGTTTGAGATAAGTGAGAGGGAAGGGCATTCCAGTAGAAATAGAAGTAGAAGTAGTGTAGTTTAATTTAGTCGCAGAATAAATAAACCCCTATGTATGTTTTGAGCTTTAGTTCATTTTCTATCATTGAGGACAATGTGTTGCTTAAGTGTGGGGGAAGGGATAACATTTTGGTTCGTTTTAAAATGATAAAATGCCTTAAACCAGAAATTTCTGTTAGAAACCTTGCATTGATACATGACCATAGTGGTAAAGGGTCGCATTTACTACTTTGGAAGTGAGATTTACGAGGAATTCTTAAAATTTTCATGAAATCTAGTGTTTTGGCAAAATTTTTAACCAATTTGTTGTTTCTCAAGTGAATAGAAAGAAAAATGAACCCACAATTGGATTTTTGGTTACTCCTTGTTATTGAAAAGAAAAAAAAGTTTCTAAATTATTGATTCATTTGGATTTTGAGCATGATTTCAGTCAATTGCAATGTCTTGATCGGTTACATTTCTAGAGTAAGCATTGGAAATGATTAAGCATATACATTATGATTAGTTGACTTTGCAATCAAATTTTTTTTAGGGTGATTATCTGTGATAAACGTTGTTGTAAGGATACTTGAGCCATATAGTTATATCTATTCATGTGTGAATATTTGCTTGACTTTTCACTTTCTAGAACCTGTCTTTACTCTTTTTTAAAGTTATATTTGCATTGATGTGTGAAGATGAAAGAGTCATTCATTCTAAACCCTTTTGACCTAAACACAAACAATTTCATTCATATATCCATTGCTACCCATTCTTAGTTGGATGCACACCATTTATTCATAATGTTCATAATATTCTAAAAATCAGAGTGAATTGCTAATAGAAAGTTACGCAATTTTTGTATTATGCCTTGAGAAAAAAAAAGAGAAAAGAAAAAAAAAAAGAGAAAAGAGAACAAAAAAAAAGAAGAAAAAAAATAGAGAAGGCATTTATTCGTAAATTTGAAAGAAATTAGCAAAATCTTATTGAGTTATGTGAATGCTATGAACTTGATATTTATCTTTGGTTCGTATGTCAACTATTCATTTTCACCATTTACCAATCCCATTTAGCTTCATCCATCATTACAAGCCTCTAAAGCCCTCTTGATCCATTACATTATTTGTGATCATTGGTGGAGAAATTAGAGTGATTACAAGCATATGGTAAGGTGTTAGTTAAGTAAATTTGAGTAAAAAATGTCCTTAGTGAGAAGAGTGAGTTAAGCGCTATTAATATAAGTGTTCCCTTGTGATTACTCTTTTCATTCAGTTGTAAAGTTCATCTATTTCCTTTGTATTGCTTGGTTATGTTCAGTGATTGCTTGAAAGATGTGATTATTCAATTCATTGTTCTTTATTATTAGAGTGCTCAATCTCTATTTGTAATGATAATTAGAATTTGATTCTAGTACTCAATTACCTTTATTCAAGAGTACAAAGGTCTAAGTGTGGGGGAATTGATCGAACCATATTTTGACACAGTTTTCCATAGATAAATTAGGGAAATGGATACATTTCCTAGACTAAAATTTCATAATTAAGCATTAATTCGAAATAAGGACGATTTCATGGAATTAAACACAATTAGGGGCAAAATGGTCTTAAACCGATAATTTATTCATGTAATCGTTTCCTTAAGCTTTTGATATTATTTGATGCTTAATTCTTGCATTGTAGGTACCTGGAAGAATTTTGCAAATTCAAAAAAAAAAAAAGCCTATACAAAAAGAGAGATAGGTTTAAGAAAAAAATGGTGGACACGAAAGCCCAAAGAGCCTTGAATCTTGAATTGGCTGGAGCCCTAATTTTTGAATATTGCCATTATCCAGTGCAATAAGCACAACCGCTAACTCAATTTAAAATTCCATCTTCTCTGCCCGCTCTCATTAACCACGCACACATTCTGAGATTCCATTCTGCGGCCAACTCTGATTCTTTTTAAAATCCATCGACCAGATGGCGTAGGAGGGGAGCGACCAGAGAGCTGGAGAATTTTATCAGCTGTTGGACCCATTCATTCCAACCCACGTTGCCGACATCCTCCATTGTCGAGACCAATGCCTCCTAGTTACAAGGGGAATTCCATCTGCACTCATACTCTCTCACAGCCAGGCCAAGACCTCTATACATGCCGCCACTTCCACAACGCCATTCATTCCCAGACCACGCACGACGCCACGCTTCTTCCATTCTTGAGCCATCTTCATTACACCGACTTCATCTGCTTCCTTTTTTTTCCCAGTTTCACCGTGACCATGAAAATTCTAGGATTCAAGGGAGTTGTCTCTGCAGCAATGCGTGGCTAATTGTTTAGCCTTTTGGTGATGGAATCCTTGGCCTGAGCTCACTGAAATATATAGGGGAGTTTTTCTATATTTTCATTAGTCTAAAATTATGTATTTGGATTTTCTAGTTATAGGGATGATTGTATTGTTGGACATAAATCCATAAATCCAAATTCAGAGTGCAACGGAAGTCTTACGTACCTCTTGCCATAGCGTATATTGTTTGAGATTTGCTTGAATTCTTCTGAACGGGAATTTCTGGCACAACGATGGACTGTCGAACACTGTCACCCCATCAGGGAATTCGTGATTGAATAGATAACGTTTATTTTTTCGTATTCGCTCTAAGTACTGGTCTCCTCCTTATATAGCCTCCCATCAAGACTTTTCAAGAGGTTTCAACGACCAGACATAACCCTTTGAACGTAACTCTTTAAATAATGACGCGGGACACATCCGGTGATATATTTATGTATACAATAAATTATATATAATATAAATATAATAATATATATACATAATATATATTAATTTCCAACATTCTCCCACTTGTCCCGCAACTTAATATTATTTAGTGAGTAAGTTAATTTAAGTAATACTACATGAACTATGGTGACAAGTCCTCATTGATCAAGTATTATCTTCCATAATCACAAGTAATGCCCTTACTTAAACTTTATGAATAAATCTTAATGTTTATTCAATTCCTATCTTAATATTTATCAATCTCATCAACATATATATATACAAATAACAAAATGATTGATAACAATAGACGAAAATTCATCACATCACATACCTTCTTTAGTCATATAATGGCTTAAGCCCCATATAAGGTACATGTACAACAAAGTCTTTCGATTTCATACCTTTAGTCAAAGGATCAGTTAGCATTTTCTTTGTATTGATGTATTCAACCGAAACTTGGCCATTCCTAACTCTAACTTTTAAAGATAGAAACTTTAATTCAACAAACCTACTTCGAGCTCCGCTCTTTCTGTTGTTGGCAATGGCCACCGCAGCTTTGTTATCACAAAACATTCTTATTGGCCTAGAGATTGAATCCACAATCTTAAGCCCTTCGATGAAATTTCTTATCCAGATTCCTTATGTACTTGCTTCAAAAGCTGCTACATACTGAGCATCACGAGTACTAGCGGTCATAAGTGTTTGTTTAACACTTTTGCATGATATTGCTCCTTCTGCAAAGAGGAAGACATAACTAGTAGTAGATATTCTTGTATCTTTATATCCTCCTAGATCAGAATCAGAATATCCAATCACTTCAAGATTGTCTGTTCTTCTATATGTGAGCTTGTAATGTTTTGTACCCTGAAGGTATCTAAAAACTTTTTTTGCAGCTAACCAATGTTTCAATCTAGGATTACTTTGATATCTCCCTAACATATCCACAGTAAAAGCTATATCAGGTCTCGTGCAAACCTGTGCATACATTAAGCTACCTACTGCTGAGGCATAAGGGATTCTTTCCATCTCCTTTCTCTATAAATCATTCTGGGCACAATGATCCAAACTGAACACATCTCCCTTTTTAATGGTAATGATGTTGGAATTACACCTTTCCATCCGGAATCTTTCCAGAATTGTCTGTTGATGCCTTATTTTGATGATAACAAAATGATTTCAAGGATTAGAAAGCTTAAATTGTTGATGATTAAGTGTTCTTAATGAAAAACTAGAGCTCTGTCAAGTTTGTATGGAAGTATTGAGGAATACTCGAGTTTTGTGTTTTAATACTCGAGTATCAAAGTTTTTCATAAGTTAAAAATCAATACTTTCAGGCAATACTTGAGTTTTTGTTGAAAGTGTTGATAATACTCGAGTTCTTGATTTCAATACTCAAGTATGCAAGTTAAAAATGTTTCTGAAATCTAACACTCGAAGTGAAAACTCAAGTATTGAGATGAAGTGTTGCAAACACTCGAGTGATGATTCTGAATACTCAAGTTTGGTGTTAAAATATGTTTTGAAAGAATACTCTCATGTGAAACTCGAGTATTAGTGTTAAAGTATTGGCAATACTCGAGTATTGTATTGCAACACTCGAGTATTGTATTGCAACACTCGAGTATCGGGTTTTGTTTTCAAAAGAATACTCAACACTTGAAGCAGAATACTCGAGTTACAAATGGAAGTATTGACAGCACTCGAGTATTGAGTTTGAATACTCGAGTATAGTGCCAAAATACTTGAACTTGAAGTATGTCACTCGTGTTGTGGAGGAAGTGTTGACAACACTCGGGTGCTTGTTCTCAACACTCGAGTATTGGGCAAAAGTTTTCAAACGAAAGACAACACTTCAAGCAAAACACTTGAGTATTAGGTGAAAGTGTTGACAACACTCGAGTATTGACTTTTGAATACTCGAGTATCGAGCTCCATTTTCTCAAAAACACAACACTTCCATCTAAACACTCGAGTAAAGACAGAAAAGTGACAACACTCGAGTATTATGTTTTCAACACTCTAGTATTGTGAGGTTTCAAATGATTTCACTTCAAGTTTTCTTCAGAATACTTGAGTATCAACTGAAAGTATTCTTAATACTCGAGTATAAGGATTTCAACACTCGAGTATTTACACTCAATTTTAAAATCTTCTGCAATACTCTCAGATAACACTCGAGCAACTTCAAAAGTTTTTTGTGAAACTCGAGCATTGACAGAAAACACTCGAGTATCATTTCATAAAATTCAAAATGCTTGTTTAACACTCGAGTATTATGAACAAACACTCGAGTATTGTTTCTCAACGGCTACTTTCTCTCTCTGACAGCTTTTTACTTGCTCTGCATCTTTCCTTATTCGTGTCTAACAACGTTTGAACTTCACCTGCCCTCATAAATGCAGAAGTCCAGGATCATAGAAAGAGAAAAACATTGCTCTCATAGAAAGATTGCATGATTCAAGCCTTCATCGTCCACGCTACTCAGAAGCATTTATTACAGCATTAATGGCGAAGACGAAGAGTTGGTTGATGAGAGTAATAGACATTAAACTCTGTCTAACGGCAGCTTCATTCCTCTTATCTATAAAAGCCCCAAGCATTCATTACAGAGATAACGATCATCTTTACGAGCATTAAAGACATTCATCTGTCTCTCTGTGATTTATTAAATTCTTATTCTGAATTTCATTAATTGCTATCTACTTTTTGTGAGAGTTTCCTTGAGCAATATTCTCTGTAAACCTGTGAGATATTTCAAGTTTGGACCTTGAATCTGTTGGGTTGAGATTTGGATAGAAAAATAGAGAGTGTAAGACTCTGTTTCACTGAGAATTGTAAGGGGCAGTGAGAATCTCCATTGTAAAGGCTGAAGAGCCTAACTTGTTGGCGGTTAGTGGATTATAAAACTTAGAGGCATTCTGAAGACTGGACGTAGGTCAAAAGGAACGAACCAGGATAAATCTCCGTGTTCATCCTCCTTTTACTCTTTCAGTATCTTTTACTCTTTCAGTATTTATCCTCACTTGAGACAATCAACTTTAATGTGTCCTTTCTTTTTGCAAAAGAAGCATCTGCCATTCTTCTTAATTGTTGTGTTGACAGGGGGAATCTTGCTTTTCTTCTTATTACTCTTACCCTTATCTTTCTTCTTACCCTTGCTAGCTTCTGCCTTGGAACTTGTAACAACATGAGCTTCCTTATGTGCATACTTCTCATTCACCAGCAATCTAGTCTCTTCTTGAACGCACATGGCCAATAGTTCATCCATTGACCAACTTTCCTTATGTGTGTTATATGAGACCTTGAAAGCATCATATAAAGGAAGAAGAGAGTTCGATATCAACTGCACAAAAAATGACTCAGTAGGTTCCATTTTCAAGGGTTTGAGTTGAGATGAGAGGTCCCTCATTTTTATGATGTGCTGCCTGACACCACCAATGCCTGTAAGTCTTAAGGTACATAATTCAGACATGATGGATCCACCCATTTGCTTGTCTGACACCTTGAATTTCTTTTCTAAAGCTTCCAGGTATTCTTTGGCAGTTCTACATTCAGGAATAGCACCCCTAATCCCTCTCAGGATTCTTGATTGAATGAGTTGAAGAGATAATCTATTAGATCGCTCCCACTGATCATAAAGATGTCTTGCATCTCGATCAGGAGAGTCATCAGCTAGTTTTTGAGGTTTGGTAACCCTCAAAGCAAGATCCAGGTCCATACATTCAAGATATAACAGAATACTATCTTTCCAATCAAAGTAATTTGTACCATCCAGGATCATTTTGTTTCTTAGGTCAGTAATAACCCTCGTGGTAACAGGAGCTGCAGAATTTATGTATATGCTCACATTAGTTTTTTGAAGCAAACACAATTACTGTGCTAGGTGTATGGTCAACTTATTTGAACCATACAATCACAAATATGTATCACTAGCATCTACTTGTGGGCAAAGAATACTAGCATACAATATATTTGTCTAAAATTGAAGAAACTAAAACGCAATTATTGTTTTCTAATACCTGTGGGCTACTTAGAGAACATAAGGCCATTATATTTCACCATAATTAAATGTTTGATTATAATTATTTACCTGTGGGTTAAGATAAATCATAATCTTACATTTAGTTACAATGATATTCTATAATACTATATGTGAGTAATTAAGGTGCATGCAATTTAAAATAAAATGAGGATGCTGTGGCTACTCCCCATATATATAGGTATGCTACTCGCGAATACCTATTTGTGCATTTAAATACAATATATGCAACAATAACATAATGAAAATTTAACAGTTAATCTAATTAACAATATGTAACTAAATAACTGAAATTCTCTCACTAATTCATGCTTCATATAAAATCGCTCAAATAAATCTTAATTTAGACAATTTCAAATTTCAAAACAATTGTAATTGCCTAAAGAACAATAATATATAAATTCATAGACAATTTAAATGATTCATACAATTAATTTATAGAATTAAATAAATAAGCATATGTAGAGCAAAAATATCATAAATATCTATAGTATGATATTTATTTGGCTCTAGAAAACCTCTCTAAAAGCATGAATTCCAATTATAAAGTTAAAAATAAAACTTTAGTGAGATAAATCATACAATACAACTCCATCAAGACCAACTTGACATTAATTTATAGAAACTGTAAGCCCAAAACACATTGGTAAAAAAGAGGAAAAAACGTAGGCCCATAAAACATTTTCCAAAAAAAATATATGTTTCTATCAGGCCTAAATAAAAAAAGTCCATTAGTTTATGAAATATTATTATTATTATTATTAACAATTCAACAGCCCAATCCTTCGGCCCAGGGAAGCAACTGAAAAAAATTTTTCCAAAAATGTTGCAGCCGAAGACAAAAAAGCCCAAAAAATTGGCCTGAAACGTTGAAAAATCCAAAAAATAGGCCCAGATTCGTCAGCCCAAAAACATTCATGGGTGGCCCATAAAACCAAGTTTTAATTATATAATTTGTTGGAAACTACTTGTCTGCATATTAATGGAGCTATCGTAATCAACTTGCATTTTCATTTACAGGAAGAAGGCTTTCCTTAAAACCCTCCTGGAACATTGGTTTTAAAAAAACAGAGAGAAAATGTTACTAAAACCATAAATTTCATGAGCTTATATCTCTTTCATTCCTCATCCAACTTTTACTTAGTTCATATGTTTGGAAAGCCTGTGCATCCAACTTTCAATGTAAGTCATTATATTTTGGGCATTTTTTTGATTGGTTTGCTTGCTTATAAGTTGGGTATGAAAGGCAGGTTCAGCGTGAAATAAGGTGCAGAGGTGTCAATTGATTGGGCGACAACGTGGGGGCCAGTTCGAACCCGGTACCTTCTCCAAACACAGTCCTGTTGGTAGTTCAATCAACACGAAGGTAAGGAATTCCTAAAACTAGATCAAACTAGCTTCATTTCATTCCTAGTCTTTTTTTTCCGAGTCACCAAGGTACCATCAAACCACTTTCGATTTGAGAATACTCCTTTTGAGATTTCAAGCATAAATGTTTTTACTCTCCCAATAAGTTCTTAGATTCAAACTTGTGTTCTCCTTTTTACGAAGATGAAGCAGCTTACCACCTCAACCAACAGTTTGTTGCTAAGGCAATTTATTTCATTTCACTTTCCTTTATTTGGAAATCAAAGACAGGTATTCATAGTGTGCTATTGCAGCCTAATATGGTATCTACAGTATTTTATAATTAACGATAAAAGTTACTTGAAAGTGTAAATTTATAAAGTCATATGAATCTTGTATTTATTTTCCCTCACACACTTAGGGTTAATGCATAAAAATACCTATAGATTTTTCTTAGATGTGTTTATCACCATAAACTTTATTTGGGTGCAAAAGTGCACATGAACTTTTTCCAAATGGAATATAAATGTCACCTTAATCATCTAAAACAAACCTCATGTTACTTTCTAGTTTGGTGAACCCCACTTATTATTTTTAAATAATTGTTTTGAAAAAAAATGCGCTCTCTCTCTAAGAACTTGTTCTATGCGTTTAACCATATTCATAAAATACCAGCTCATCGATCTCTAGCTAAGAGATAGAGACAATGTGTGAACTTAACATCACTCACATTGAACAACGGACCCAGATAAACAAGAATACCGATAACAAACTGAAGAGTGCACATGCTATGGGCCTAATGCATGGATTCTATCTTTGTTGGAGCAGAGGGATTCGTAAGGTAGAGGTAAAATCTGACTCTATTGAGGCCATTAACATGTTGATGAGAAGATGCACTATGGAGCACCCTTTCAGGGATGTTGTTGAAGTCAGAGCACTCCTAAATAGAGACTGGCATGTGATAGTTAATCATATCCCAAGGGAAGGGAACACTGATGTAGACTGCCTTGCTAAACTTGCTCACGATATCTATGGGAACTTTTGTGTTTTTGAAAACCTACCACCTCAGTTTAATAGGGTAGGTGGAAACAGAGTATTAGGGGACATGCACCCCTTGTTGTAATCTCCTGTTTGTTTTAATGGCATCCAGCTTTTATTAAAAAAAAAAAAAAAGAGCGCACATGCTTATATGAAGTGAATTATCATGTTTATCCTGCATACTCAACAAGGACCAAATTTCACTTTCTAGAGTAATAATCATACATTTCAGCCCACAAAGAAGCGTATAAAAAGAAGGGTAGTGCCATATGCGACAGAAACTATTTCCCAGAACCAGAATGCCATATTTTTCAATAACATAATATCACACCACCATACGTATTCCTAACTGAAATGAAAGCTAACTTTTAGCCTAAAGCTAACCTGGCTACATTTCAATCTCCATCTACCTCCTGGTTAGTTAACCTCACTAACAACTAATGACCTGTCATATCTCTTTTAAGTCCTAAATCTACATGCTCTAACTTCATCACTAACATCAACTTTCAACATCATAATCTTCATCTTCTTCATCCATCCTTCTGTCCATGTTGACCAGTTGGATAGGATCAATGGCCATTTTCTCCACATCATACAGCGACCACCCAGGTATTTCTTGGTGTTTCAATTCTATGGTTGAATTTTCAGATGGACAAGTTTTGGTTGGCTTTTCAGATGCACAAATTGTAGTTGGTTTTTCAGATGGACTAGTCGAAGGTGGCTTTTCAGATGGACAAGGTGGGACAGGAGCTCTGCTAGTTGGCGAAACCCCCTCCTCTTCCGCGGGATCCATGTTTAAGTCGATATTTCTAAAGCATGCTTCTGATGTCTGGCTAGTGGAAGGCTTCACTTCATGTTCTGTACCAATGTCCATGCTTTCACTGCTGTGAGTTTTCATGTCATGGTGCTGCTTCATTGCATCAGCGTGATGACCGTCTTCAGACTTGAAATGTCCATTAATCTCTGGATCAGTTGTTCTACTTCCTCGGCCACGACCCCTGCCTCTGCCCCGACCTCTTCCCTTTCCACCAGCATGATGTGCATTTTCTGGCTGCAAATCATAAAAGGGACACATATTCAGAAAAAGAAAGGACATTTAGCATCAAACGGTTTAAAATACTTCAGACAGTAACATTCCTCAGCTACCCAATTCACCTCAAGTGCTAAAGCTGATGAAAATTAAAACTGAAAGCCAAAAACAAAATCAAGCAAATTCAACATATCAATTTAACTGAATTGTTTGTCTCCACGCTTCTTTAAGAATACCTGGTTAAGGTATCTATTGAGATATATTAGGGATTTAGTTAGATTCTATTAAGATATATTAGGGATATGATTAGTATTGATATTATTGAGATATATTAGGGATATGATTAGTGAGAGATATTAGGGATATGATTATGATTATGTACATCTCTCTAAATGTATATATACCCTATTAGGGTATGGGAATTTCAGGATATTTCTTTTTCTCATCTAACAGTATCAAAACGTATTCTGATAACAAAAAGATCCGTAAACCCCATATAATGATCACATCTTTAAATAAAGGGTGAATTAAAATCTCTTCATTGCAAACTGCATGGCCAACAGTTCTGACAGGCACAGGTTTCTGTCTTTAAAGACAATTGAAGCCAGAAAGGAAAGATTTTAGGCATCATTTTTATGTGACTACTGACTGCCAGAAAGAGTAGTTGCATTCACAAGCCACTTGAGAACTTCGCTTAGCTGCATCACTAAATACCATTCAACATAAAGATAACCATATAATGGTTTGCACTATTCAAACAATCACACAACCAGACATTCCATGCACGGTTGACAAGAGTTCGATCATAAAATTAAAAAAAAAAGGAATGAAAAAAAGACTTGACTGTTACCGTCTTATTTCTTTTTGCATCATCGTCACTGTCATTTCCATCGTCATCCACTTTCCTGATAAAATAATTTCCAAAATTCAGCACACAGTAAAGGTTGCTCCAATAAAAAAATATTCTACTAACGAAGGAAAACCACAAACCTCTTATAGACAATACGATCATCTCCAGAGGCCGCGTGGCCACCTAAATCAGGAACCTTGCTGACAATATCTTTCAGAAAATCGAAGACATTAACAGTCTGTACACATTGTTTTCTACAAAGGCAGAGATGCAAGTAACTTAAGCAGTCAGATACAGAAAGCAGAAGGGCAGACAAATAAACAGCAAATTTTCCAACTTCTCAACCTTTTCATTAGCAAATATTTGTTATCAGATGCATATGCAGAAGTATTTATGCACAGAACGAAAGATAGAGTCTATTTATTATTTTAGGCGTCTTGAATC
>JANTPZ010092889.1:0-43442 GCA_025593235.1 Vachellia pachyceras
CCTAATATTTAATACCCAGAAGTTCACATATATGTATATATATCCACAAACAAACAAGTGGAGATAAGGAGGTTTGCAATTATGTGATCTTATAAAAATAGCCGAAGTTGATCAAATAAATTCAGATTCTTGCCAAATCAAACATAAAAATCTGAGACAGGAAGATTAAAAGAAAAATCGCCCAGCTCCAAAACGAGTATTATGAGACAGCATTAGCACTTCATAGCATCCATTATAATCATCCGTTTGTGACAAACAGATAAACAGATGCTGAAACAAATAAATCTCAAATGAAATCGTGACAACAGACAAATAAACATAGAGACAACAGACAAACAGATGCTGAAACACTTAGAGAGAAACCAAATAAACATAGAGACAACAGATAAACAGATGCTGAAACAAACAATCTCAAACGAAATCGTGACAACCAAGAAAATGAACTATCCTGAACAAAAACAATCAAGCAAATGAATAACGAAGAAATCGAACAAACCTTAGAGCTACTAATCGGAGGCAACGGCAGCCACGAACTCACGATCGCGATGCAGAAATCGGCCAAGCTTCTCGTTGTCGGTGAGCTGAGGGTTTTGGGTCTGGGAATGGCGGAATGGCGGAATGCTTCGGATGATTATCAATCTTTTTGTGGCCAGGTCCCAAAACGGCGTCGTTTTGGGTCCTGGCAAAAAAAAAATAATAATAACCCGCCCAACCCGCCCAACTCGGCGGGTTGGGCGGGTTAATGTCAACCCGGCCGAGTTGACTCGGTCAACACCGAGTCAACCCGTTGACCGGGTTGACAGTGGTTCGGACCGGCCAGTCGGCCGGTTCAGCGGTTTACCGGTACGACCGGCCGGTCCGAACCAGTTTTTTGTTCAATGCTGATTTGAGAATTATACTATTAAATTAATTTGAAAGGCAATATTTTGACACGTAACGGACACCATATAATTCTCATTGAGGC
The DNA here is from genome assembly GCA_025593235.1 of Vachellia pachyceras. NCBI lineage: Eukaryota > Viridiplantae > Streptophyta > Magnoliopsida > Fabales > Fabaceae > Vachellia > Vachellia pachyceras. The sequence goes on from JANTPZ010092889.1 coordinate 965, forward strand.
AGGCGAAGTAGCCAATTTGAACTCTATTGGTATTTGGTATCATTAGGTGAGAGATTCTCTTTATTTTTCCATTTTAATATTTATTTTTTTGTATCTTGTAATTATTGTTTGACAATTCTTATTTTATCGTTTTTAAAATGTGAATATTAAGACTTTTTACATAAGTTACCCTTTTAATTTTATTGTTTAGAGCAACAAGCTTTAGTATTTTTTTTTACCATGATTGCTATTTTAAAACAATCTACCTTTCGTCCATCGAGTTTAAGTCAAGGCCGTAAGGTTTTGAGGGTGAAATTGTCTAAATTTTTATTAGATAATACGAGTAAATATTTTAAATAAGATGAAATTTAAAGTGTAAAATCACATGTTTTAAATTTGAAGACCAAAACAAGAATGAAGATAAATTTGAGAGGCTAAAAATTGTAATAATCCTTCTTCAAAATTTGCCAGAGTTAGATGGCAAGGAAATCTGCAAGAGGTTGATGGCAAGGAATGTTGGCAAAACATTAAATGTGTTTGAGTAAAAAAGAATAGAAATAAACAATTATTTCATCCTCATCGCTATACTCATATGAATTAAAATAAAATCAACAATTTTTAATTTTAACCAAATATAATATACCACGTGATAAAAAATCAGCCAAATAAAGGTTAAATTATCCATATAAAAATTTTAAAATGTAAATTAGAAATAGGATTGAAAATTTTCTTTCCTGTATATCCTATTTACTAGGATGAGGGGAGTAAGAAACAAGGACGAAAGTAGCTACGTTTAAATTATCTTGTAAAAAGTAATTTTACACCATTAAAAGTGAGTATGCATGAAAAATTTTATTAACTTTAAAAATGTTGACAAACACGTCTTTTTTTGGGGGGGGGGGGGGAACGTTCCAGTTTTGAGAGAGGAAGAAAAGCAAAACCGACAAGCATATCAGTCAGTTTTTGGTGCCGTAATTAAGGGCATCATCATCAGATCAGCGACAAGCATGCTTAATTATATCCACCATTTAAAATAAAAAAACTAGTACGCCAAAAAGGGTAAAGCTGCATATAAAAGTAGTACTAAGAAGGCCTCGGACAGTGAGTGATCAGAGGCCAGAGCTTAGGATTTGAAGATGGCGTCGGAGAAAAGGAGGACGACGACGCTCCCAAGGCAAGAATTTCCTAGACTCCATGCCTCATCACGTGCTCATTCCTAGCTGCCATATAGCTTTCAGTTCATCAACCAAAAACCACTATCAATATTCTTATATATTCCTCTATAGATTATGCTCCATCGCTTTCGTTTCATTGTGTTTTTCTAGTAATGATCTTAGCTTGCTTTCCCCAGCCGTCCATCTGCTTGCCCTTCTTTCCCCCACACCCTGTTCCTCTCTCGTCGATTATGATGCCAGCAATATGTTGTTCTTATTATGATGATGATGATGATGTTGTTGTAAGAGATAAGTCTCAACTTTCATTGAAAAGAAAGAAGAAAAACATCATTAAAACTTTGAGACAAGCTCTAATGATAAGGGCCTCATGCAGGTTTGGCAAAAAAAAGGGGCCTCATGTAGGAAGTGACGTGAGTGCGAGTGTAAATTAAAATCCAAATCTGGGTGATGTTGAATAATGTCACAACAAACCAATCAATAGGATTGTTTAAACGGACAACCAAAATCCATTTATACGCTTACTGAGATAAAATTCCTCTCACATATTTACCTCAGAATCTGTGTCCATTCTCCCAACAGTCTATCCAAACAAGTCCAATAATTGTTGGTATTCAAATTAAAATTTCCTTGTAGCATCTATAATTTTCTCATTTGGTAGACGTAAAGGGATCCTATGGCATTTTCCCCTTATTTTATTATGTAAAACGGTTTGAATCTAATATATACATAGATATACTTACACCCCACTTAGAATATAAAAATTATCAGCTAACAATATATAATCTCTTGCCTTTTTTTTTTCCGTCGAAATGTGTATCATATCGTGTTTAAGGCGTCATACATTTTATCAACGAAGTTTTCATAAGTAAAAAGTAGATCAACTTGGATGAATGATCAACGAGCAATGTTATCATGAGTTATGTGTTTTGTTTAAAAAATCTTTCAACCTACCCGATGTTTTGTAGTATAATGGTATGATATCTTTTAAATAGAATATCACGAGCTTGATCCCGTCTATAACTTTATACACTTGCCCCTTTAAAAAAAAAAAAATCTTGGGAAAATCAGCCATGCATAGGTCCCAAGGAAGCAAAAAAACCAGTAAATGGTTCCAATGAAGCAAAAAATTGCTGTCAGGTCCCATGAGACTTTTTAATGGTTAATTGGAATTTGTAAAAGACCAGATTGCCCTCACTCACTGGAAAAGTGAGGTTGGAGGCAGAATGTTCGCTCCATTGGTTTGAAAAGCGCTGACCCGCCTCTGCTCGCTTGAAGCCGTCGCCTTGCTCCCTTGAAACCGTCGCTCTATTCGCTTGAAGCCGTCGCTCTACTCGCTTGAAGCTGTCGCTTTTGAAAATCGTGAACCCGCCTCTCGTGATTGAAGCCATAGACCCATCTTGCTGTGAAGCCGTTGCTCTGTTTGCCGTGAAACCGTCGCTCTGCTCACCTAGAAGTCATCGCATTGGTCTTTTTTTTGATTCTATCGCTTGTTTCTTCTTGTTTGGATGGGTGAAGCAAACGTTTATTGGTGGGTTTTGGTTTGCTTTGGGTGGTATATATAGGTTACTCCAACTATTGTGGTCGTTGAATCGGGGTGGCTATTTATTAGGCTTCTCTTGATCCTCTTGGTTGCAAACTGTTGGTCATCTTTGTGAAATACATTTCATGAGTTTTTGTAATAATTGTTTCTTTATGTCTGGATTTATTTTTTCAAGTGCCGCTAAAACTTTATTTTTGTGTGTGTTTCTCTGTGCTAAAGCTTATCTGGCTATGTGCAAGCAGCCTCCAAGTAGGGATACTAAGATCATTCTTTTTGTGTGTTTCTCTGTTTTTGACTCATTGCAAGTCAAATCCCAAGTTTAACTTCCACAAATACATGATACGGGCCCTTAAAGATGATTTTAAACAAGTTGTTAGTCTAAGGTAAGTGCTTCTCTGGATTCAATTTGCAATATGTAAATATGTAATAACTAGTAATGATGTTGTGCATATCGTACATATTGATCGCTTCGACTGCTCTATCTTTCTTGTTTGTCTTATTATGTGAATGAAATGATTCTGTACTTATGATCATACTGGTTTTGGTTGCAATTGGTACCTTTGGATATCTGTGGTCATCTTTTTGTTGCTTAATGTTAATTGTATGCAATCGTTTCTTTTGGTTTTGTTATTTGTCAAAAACATTACTTTTTGTTTACTCAAAAAAAAAATTACTTTTTGTCATCTTTTGGTGTTGTTATTTGTCAAAAACATTACTTTGGATATTTGTGGTCATCTTTTTGTGTATTGTGATGTGCATGTAATTTATTCTGCTTGAAGATTCACCATGTCTCAATTATGTACAAATAATACAAGAAAAGTAAAACAGTTACTTGTACTTTTATTTATTAATCCATTAAGTATACTCGAATAGGACCAAACCTTATTTCTTTTCTATGTCATAATTTTCTAGTTCTTTTCTTCTATCAGCATGGCTTCTAACAAATCGATCTCATAGTAGCCTTTGAATTCTGAACATAATATCTAATAGTTTAGCTATGTAACTTACTGAATCAACTTCAAGTAAGAGTTGGTAAATCTATTGGGGTTTTGAATCCTTTTATAGTCTACCCACAAAGTTTAGAAGTGCTTTAATGAGAGAATGATGCTGATATATTCATTCTTGTAAATTGTAATTGTACTTTCTCCTCCTTCCTTTCAATTTTGGCTTCAATAGTTTGTATAGTCATGTAAATGAAGGCTTATGGTCATCCATGGGTAATCCCTTTACAAAGAATATATCAATGAGGGGCTTGCTTCTAATTTTTTTGTCATTTAAGAATATATCAATGTATCAAGAATATATCAATAATTCTAATTTTTCTTTCAAATTCTTTGATACCCATATTTTATCTCTATTTATCCCATTGTACTAATATGCATTCTTTCAGCTTCAACTAGCCCTGGGCACTAAGTTGGAGAATAGCTTGAGTACCTTGAGCAAGGACACCTAAAGGACTTGATTAAGAAGCATTCTGAGTTCATCAACTACCCAATTTGGTGAACATGCAGAAGCTTACTTGGATGAGGAAGCCTGAAGAGATTACAAATGAGGAATATGCGGCTTTCTATAAGAGGCTTACTAATGATTGGAAAGGCTATTTGGCTATCAAACTGTTGAGTGTCAGCTGGAATTTAAGGCTATCCTCTTCATGCCCAAGAGGACACCATTTGATCTCTTTGACTAGTTGGTTTTGTAATATTATTTAGATGTTCCTTTACCATTTTTAATCGTACACATTTAACTGTTCCTTTTGTAGCTGTATGTTCACTGAGTTGTGAGTCATATAAATTTATGTGGACAAACCTAATTCGATGATTGAGTTGTGAGTGATACTATCTTCATTTCCAGTTTTGTAAAATTGGTTGTTGACAGCCCCAGCAACAGTGGTTGACAACCTCACCAGGGTTAATTTACAATCCTAATTGCTGTCATTGACAACCTCACTAGGCTATCATTTACATCCCCAGCAGCTATTATTGACAACCCACCAGCTTCATTTACAACCCTACCAGCTTTTATTGACAACCCTACTAGGTTGTCATTTACATCCCTAACAACTGTCATTGACAACCTTACCAACCTCCATTTACAACCCCAACGGCTGTCATTGACAACCTTACCAAGTTGTTATTTACAATGCCAGCAACTCTCATTAACAACCTAACCAGGGTTAATTTACAACCTCAACAACTATCATTGACAACCCCACCAGCTTCATTTACAACCCACCAGCTTTTATTGAAAACCATTAATACCATGTTATACCCATATATCCAAATTTCAATAACTATTTATATATACATTTACATATTTCTAGACCTAACTAAAATGCATCGGCAACAAAATATACATTTACATGATGCCAAAAATATATCGGCAACAAAATATACATTTACATTATGTACGTTATGTTTACATCGGCAGTAGAATGTACGTTTACATTATGTTTATAGTAGCATAAGCAGTACTGTTTGTTTCCACTTTATTGGTCTAATATTAAGTACCTCTACGTGGTTCTTGAAATTAAATAATGTGGCTTAGATATATATCTCACTTTTAAACATGCTACCAGACCATTGATTCATCTCTTATATCCTTTAGCTGTCACTGGTAGGGTTGTTAGTGTATGGTGCTTGGGTTGTAAATGGAGCCTGGTGGGGTTATTAGTGACAACTGCTTAGGTTGTAAATGGGAGATGCTGAGGTTGTAAATGGGAGCTGCAGGGGTTGTTAATGGAAGCTGTTGGGGTTGTAAATAAGGGGTTGTTAATGGCAGCTGTTGGAGTTGTAAATGGCAGCTGATTGGGTTGTAAATGGGAACTGCAGGGGTTGTTAATGACAACTGCTGGGGTTGTTAATGGTAGCTGCTGGGGTTGTTAATGGCAATTACTAGGGTTGTAAATGACAGTTGCTGGGGTTGTTAATGGCAGCTGGTGGGGTTGTAAATGGGAGCTGCAGGGGTTGTTACTAGCAGATGGTGGGGTTGTAAATGGGAGCTTTATGCAAAAATCATAGTTGAAACATTCACCACAGCATTACCAAAACATTTTGCTTTATGCAGAAGAGACAAAAAAAGCCTATAAAAGCAACAAGCTAACAACGAATTACGTTACATATGTAAATGTTGACCATCTGTACATTGCAGTTTAGCTTATATTCTCCTCCACGTCCCTCGTTGGATTTGCATTTCTTAGAGAAAGAATAAACATATTATGTTGTTATTTAATTGAACATTTGCAGGTCATAATTGTGACTAAAAAACACACCAATTCAAAAGTTGTTTGTAGTAGTCCCTTTATTTGTGTGTAGAAAAAAGTGACTTAAGTTTCAATTGCAAATAATATTAAAACCAATAAAATGAAAGGAACAAGTCAACATAAAGTTGCAAATTATATTAAAATCAATAAAACTAGCTTTACACTTTACATATAAGTAGTAATGAATTTACAATCCAAAAGGAATGTATACAATTAAAAACGAAAGAAACAACTAAAGCTGATCATATCCTCCTTAAGGAATAAGGTTATCGTAGTTCCATTGCCAAGATTCTCCCTAGAGATGTCCTTGGTGACAATGAATGACCTACCAGCATGAGATTCCCAAACATATTATTCGTCATCATTATGTTTTGAGGTAACAATGACCTTCTTGGTAACAAGATAAGCTGAGTAAAAACCAACACCAAACTGCCTAATCAAGAGCCTCCATGAATTCTTTGGTTCCAGACCTTGCAATGGTTCCAGACCTTCATCTCGCTCAGAAATCTGATTAGTAGCAGTGAAAAACAATTATTATTTTGTGTTGACCAGTAAACTCATGGAAGATTCCAATAAAAACTGAATAATAAATTCAGATGACTAACCTCCTCAGCTAACACTTCATTATTTTCCACCATTACTCTAGTGTCACCAGATTTGAAGTACAAATGGAGGTGATAAATTCAATTTATAATGACTCCCATAGATTTCTTATTCAAAATTTAACTCAACAACAAACGTAAAAAAAGTTTTTGTTTACTCAAATTAACCACATAAAGCAATTAGCTTGTTACAACCATGGAAAATTGTATATGATCTGATGTCTACAATTTAAATCTCAGTATCACCAGTCACCTGATATTATTTTGAAAATGCGAACTACAGATAAGAAGTTAGGCCACTTCAAGCTGATACTGGTTTCATCCAATGGAAGGAAAAATTTGAAAGTAGGAAAAATTAAATCAAAATAGTCAGTAATTCAAACTTGTATTTAAGAAACTTGGCATATGATGAAAAAAATTTAGCGAGTGTGAATCTAACCAGAAAACTAGAAAGAACGTAGACAAAAACACACCAAGTAGGCATAACTAAAGCCAACAGCACAATTTACCCAATCAAATTCAAATTTGATGGTAAGTTCCATTTACATACACATCTTACTTTAATTTCAAAGTCCAAGAAAAATCCAACCCTCTACACCAATAGAAGAAGCCTGTGCAATTAATTCCAGCTCAATGACAAAGTAACTTCTGGATTCAAACAACTCCTTGTCCAAATCAATTTGATTTTCATTTCAAAATGGCTAGTGCTAGGCAACACCATATCTCCTAACTTATCAGTTTTAACCTCCATGACCAAGATGGCCATTACTAAGAATAGTTACATTTAACTTGTTATGAGCAAGCATATGTCACCATTAACCTCCCACCATGGCTGTAAGTATTAACTAGCGTCACGTTTTTAATATGTTCCCTTTCATTCATAGCAATGGCTCAGAGGGGTAAAGGTAACACAAAAGAAGCTTTTTACTCCTGATTGCTATCGCTATAGCTTTTACTATCAATGCAATATTCTTGTACTACTGTACAAAGTTTTGATACTACAGTTCAATGAGAGTTTGCAACTGTTTTCTAATTCAATCATGCCTTTTGCTTTTGGTATGTATATGCAATATTTCTCTTTTAAACATATTAATTCTAATTTCCTTGATTCATACAAAGCCCACCCATCTAGGCGTGATTCCCAGTAGGTAGATCATTGAAAAAAATGTGAATCACATAACAAAAACTAAGATTGAAAGCCAAAAGCATATTTGAATTAATGTATGATCGGATAAATAGGATCACAAAGGTTTGACTTACATGAAGAAAGAGGCGGTCAGGATGAGGCCAATAGTGATGAGACCCACAGCGACGAGAGTGGTTTTTAAACGGCGATGAGACCCACGGTGACAGCGATGACTTCAGGCGACCAGACCCATGGTGATGGGCGAGCACAACAACGACAATGAGATTTTGAAAAGCGAAGCACAGCGACGCCTCCAGTCGAGCACAAAGATGGTGACAGCTTCAGGAGAATAGAACGACGGCAAAGGCTTCAGGCGACTAGACCCACAGTGACGGGCGAGCATAGCAATGACGACGGGCGACCAGACGCGGGGCAGCGCTTTTCAAATGAATAGAGCGAACATTATGCCTTCAACCTCATTTCCCCCTTTTTGAAAACCGTCAGGCCAAAACCAGTGAGTAAGGGCATTTTCAACTTTCACCTACTGGAATTAACCATTAAAAGGTCCCATGGGACCTGACAGCAATTATTTACTTCCTTGGGACCATTTACTAGTTTTTTTGCTTTCTTGGGACCTATGTCTGATTTTTCCAAAAATCTTTCAACATGCATTAATGGTCAATGTCGAAACATGATGCACGTACAATAGGAAGAGCTGACTTCCATTGGGCTTGCCTCCTAAGAATTTTTCAGTAAAAAAAAGTATGTAAACCCTCAGTAGCTTTAGAATTGATGGACTTCTTTTGGTTAATGAATATCCATCTAACGAACCTACGATGGCTGTAGGCTTGTGGTGTGATTATTATTAGCACAAACAAGCAGATATTTTTTTACTAATGATATATATATATATACAGTTGGAAAATCATGAGACCTTAAATATGATGGGACATATTTTGGTAAAAATTAGGCTTTTCAATTATTTCACAACACTATATCAGTTACCCTTTCATTAGGGATTGAAAACAATGTTATTTAACCTAAGATATTTTCTGTTTGTTAGTATAGATGCAATATTGCTCCAACATAAAGGTTTATGGTAACCGATACTCCTTGTAAAACAATCCACTTGTGCATAGCTAAGCATGTTTGGATTAGTGGTGGAAGTTACTTTTATAACTTGATTTATAGTTTATAAAGTAAGAAAGCGAGATGATTTTTACCTCGGCTTACGCAAACATGCTTTTCCAATGCTCACACAAATGGGCACTAAATCAACTCTTGGTATTATGCCTGTAATCCATATGAGGTGTTGCTTAGTAAATAGTTTATGATAATTAATGCTCCTTGTGAAATAATTCACATATTCATAATCAATAATCAAGGGAGAATCATTATTAGATCCCAACCAAATAATATAATATCTTTACAAATTTTAATGATTTGTTAATGAGGTACTTTCACTTGTTTTCTACAAGTTCTTATACGAGTCCTTAAGAAGTCATTGGAACTTGTCATGCACTATGTTTATCAATTGGGATCTAATTGTCTCTCTTTTAGTATGTTGAAAACCGATATATCTAGAGCCGAAGAATGAGCCAGCCCGTTTAAATTAAGGGCTCGACTTGTAATTTAAAGTAAAAAAGGAGTCGAACCTAAAATGGCTGGCTTTGTAAGGCTGCAGGTTGGCCCATTTCAGCCTGCCATTTTTTTTTTGTTTCAAGCACTCTTTATTTTTCAAATTTCTTCCTACATTTGCTTGCAAATTTCAATAATAAATCCTTTTAAATCAAATATGAATTCAATTTCTAAGAACTTTTTTATGTTATATAATCTATTTACCTTTTATTTTTAAATATTATTTCTTTTTTTATTTTTATTTTGATCAAACCTTGTTCCAATTTTTCAAGTCAAATTTATTTGATTGTTTTCCACGTAAAAGTCACATTTTCTAAGAAATTTGTTTTTTTGCATTAAATTTGTTTTCATGTCTATAATATATCCTATAAAAATCTAAAAAAAGAAAATAATTGTTGAAAAATAATTTTTCTCTCTCATCTTATGCGTTATATTATAACAATTCTTTATTTTTCTTTAAATTTTAGAAGAATCCTTTCAAGTCAAATACTTATTTTCATTTTTTATGTGTGACATATAAATATATGCACATGTTTTGACTCCTTGATTCCTTGTTCTTATCAATTTCAACATCAAACTCGTTTTGTTGTTTTCCATATACAAGTTACTTTTCAAATATCAATTAAAAAATTATTGTTTTGGCTCAATCTATTTGGAAAAAAAAAGTGAACATATGTTGACCAAGCTTGAGGCCTACACGCTAGCTCATGACCAACAAGCTTAGGTCAGTTAGGTGTTGTCAAACTACAAAATTGGGGAAGAATACAAAATTTTATTTCACCATTTTATTTCTTGTATTAATAACTTTTGGACACTTCTTTCATCTCATTATAAATCATGTGGCTATTACTGAAAATAATTTTTATGTGTAAGTATTGAAATTTTCGTTCATAATATATTATTATATTAACTTTATATCTTTTAATTTAATTTGGATAGTATGTACGTTTTAAATTAGAAATTTTACTATTTTAAATTTAAAAAGAAAGAAAATATTATTTTTTGTTAAATGGTCATAAAAACCCATTGGTCGGGTTATGTTATTTTCATGCGAAATGCTGAATAATGAAACATCAAACCACAATCCATTGCATGGATTTAATTGTGTGCATGAAGGTAAAGTCTTGAATTTTTTATTTTGTTGTCTTCTTTAACATAAAAGGATTTAGAGTCACAGATGTTTATGCGGAAAGAAATTGCCATACATAAGTTTTGATTGTCTAGTGCATTAGAAAACAGAGTACCAAAGTCATAAGCGAGATAGTCACCTATCGATTTTTCAGTTCCGCTAATGGAGAAATACATTAACAAAAATCTGAGATTTAAAGAGTGAATAAAAATCAATCAAGTCCTTTAAGAATAAGGCAAACTCAGAAGTAGTAAGAAAGAATTGGAATTCGTGCATGTCCCAGGATCTCACCTTTGAACATCTATAACCACATGTTGAGGGTTGAAGGCAACTTTGATGGTAGGCAGACAGAAAGGGAAGCTGAGGAGCCATAGTGAGAGGAGGCATCAGCTAATGGGAATCATGGCATCTTCAAAAAGATAAACCGAATGCTTATCCTCATACGCTCCCTTCAGCTCCACCACACTGGCTTGTCCCACCAAATTGTGCATGATCTAAACCTCCCTTGTCACATCCTCGAGATCTTCTTTCCCTCTTGCTCTCTCCCTTCCCCTGCCTCTCTCTTATTCATCCCTCCCTCCCCTGCCATGGGCAACTATTGCTCTCAGAGCAACAACACATGTTTCGATTGAACTTGTTAAGGTCAACAAGACAGGTAATACATAACTGAGAACAAAAACCAAAAGCTGAGACATAGAGTCAAGAATTAGAAAGAAACAAGCTGAGAGAAAGAGATGTATTAATTGAATAATCTTTTCTGTACAGTACAATCTACACTTACTCATCTGTATATAATCAGAGAAATGACAGAAAGGCTGCAGCAACTTTTACAATGCGTTGTACAACTGTAAGTAGCTAAATAAAGAAGACAAACTAAATGAGCAACTAAATTAGTTAGTCCAACTAACAAAGTGACAGTCCAGTTCAAGGTATTTAGTGCGCTCATGAAATGTTGGATTGGAAGCAATGTGAAGTGCAAACTGATTATCACAGTAAAGAAGTGTGGAGATAGATGAGTAATATGTAAATCACTCAAAAGATGTAATAACCATTGTATCTCACAAACAACACATCTCATTGCTCGGTTCTCAGCTTCTGAGGATGAAAGTGAAACAGTTGGTTGTTTCTTGGTACGCCATGAAATTAAAGGTTGTCCCAAGAAAACACATAACCAGAGAGGGATCGGGGGGTGTCAGGGCAGCCAGCCCAGTTAGAATCACTAAATGCCTTGATCTGAAGAGAGGAGTTACTTGGAAAGAAGAGACCTTTCCCTGGACACTATTTAATGTAGTGAAGGACACGGAAAACAGCCTGGAGGTGAACAGATGTAGGAGCATGGATGAATTGGCACAACTGCCATGCAACATAGGATAGATCAAGTCTGGTGGTTGTGAGGTATAAAAGACGTCCAACAAGACGATTGTAGGGAGCCACATCAAGGAGTAAAGTGCCAAGATCCTGTGATAGGCGAGTGGAACGTAGCATAGGGGTAGAGAGTGGCTTACAGCCCAAGTATCCAGCATCAGAAAGGATATCAAGAGCAAATTTACTCTAATTTAGAGTGATTCTAGAAGCAGATTGAGCAACCTCAAGACCAAGGAAAAATTTGAGTTTTCCAAGATCCTTAATCTTGAAGGAGCTATCCAAAAATCTCTTAATGCAAGCAAGCTTAGTAGAATTATTACCAGTAAGGATAATGTCATCAACATATACCAATAAAGCTATAAAAGAACTATCATTCTTCCTAACAAATGGTAAATAATCAGACCTGGACTATGTAAACCCATAAGAGATAAGAGCAGAAGATAACTTTGCAAACCATTGTCTAGATGGTTGTTTAAGACTATATAAGGACTTCTGCAATTTAGATACAAGGTGAGGCTTAGGAGATGGAAAACTTGGGGGGATACTCATGTAAACGTTCTCTTTTAGATCTCCATGCAAAAATGCATTGTTGACATCAAGTTGCCAATTAGATGCAGCAGCCACAGCAAGCAATAAGCAAATGGTAATAATCTTGGAAACTAGGTAAAATGTATCAAAGTAATCCACACCCTCAGTCTGAGTGTAACCCTTGGCAACTAGGAGAGCTTTGTACATCTCAAGACTTCCATTAGCATGAAATTTGGTCTTGTAAACCCACTTACAACCAATACCAGTTTTATCTTTTGGTAGCTCAGTCAAAATCCATGTATTATTCTGCTCTGAAGCTGAGATTTCAGCTTCCATAGCCTCTTGCCACTCAGGGTATTGAAGAGCTTCTCAGTAATTTTTGGGCTCATGAGGAATGGTAATGGACAAAGCAAAGTGTTTATAGGAAGGGGACAGAGAATCATATGAAAGTATAGAAGAGAGAGGATACCTACAGGAAGAATCCATGAAAAATGATTAGGATGAACATAAAAGAGAGCAATAATAGTCACGAAGATAAGATGGTTGCTTATGTGCTCTGAGTGAACGTTTGAGTGGTGGAGATGCAGTAATGGGATTGGCTGAAGGGAGAGGCTTAGGGTAATCTAATGGAGGAAATGATTGTGGCATAGGTATGAAAAAATCCTATGAAGGGGGAAGTGAAGAGAAAGGAAAAATGGACTCATAAAACACAACATGATGGGAGACAAGTATGGCATTTGTGGATATATTAAGTAGAATTTAACTTTTGGTGCTACTTTTAAATCCAAGAAAAACACATTTGTGTGCCCTGACATCAAACTTGGAACGGTGAGCAGAATTTGTATAGGAAAAGCGAAGTGAACCAAAAACCTTTAAAGAGGTGTAATCTGGAATTTGATCATAAAGCAGCTGATATGGGGATTTATTGTGCAAGATCGGTGTTGGTAGATGATTAATAATATATAAATCATGAGAGATAGCATATGACCAGTAGGCAATAGGAAGATTAGATTGAAACATTAAGGCTCTTGCTACATTTAAAATATGTTGTTGTTTCCTTTTAACAGTACTATTCTACTCAGGGGTCTCAATACAGGAAGTTTGGTGTAAAATTCACTTAGATGAATAAAAGGAAGCATTTGAAACTCTGCACCATTATCAATGCATACAGTTTTGACAGTGACATTGTGTTGATTTTCAAGAAAAAGAATCAAATTATGTAATGCAGGACTAGCTTCAGATTTCAATTTTAAAAGACAAATCCAGGTATGGCGTCAAAAATCATCAACTACGGTCAAGAAATATTTGTGTCCATAATTGAAAAGGTATTGTAGGACCCTCATATATCAGCTTGTAACAATTGAAGGCAAGAAGAAGTATTAGCTGTGCTAATAGGAAAAGGTAATTTCCTTTGCTTTGCAAAATGGCATACATCATAGTTATGGCCAACAGATTTACAAGATATAAAAGGAAAGTGGTGACTCAAAACATCTAAAACACGAGGAGACAAGTAGCCAAGGCGGTAATGCCAAATATAAAAAATGCATCAGATTTACAAGAAGAGGGAGCTGTTACAGAGTTGACATTAGCAGTTTTATGTGAGTGACTAATCAGCTTGTATAATCCCTTGAAGGGTTCAGCTATACCTATCATTTTCCATGTCTTCAATTCCTGTATAAAACATTGGTTATGAAAGAAAATGACACAACATGGAGAGTGGTTGGTTAGCTGGGAAACAAAAATGATGTTAAAGTGGAATTTTGGTATATATAAGACATTGAAGAGAGAAATAGTAAGAGTGATGTATACAGTTCCAGAAATAGTTGTGAGTATAGTGTTCTATGTAGGTAATGTTACTTGGATGGGAGAAATTTGACTATATGATGTGAAAGAAGCTAAAGAATAGCAGACATGTATAGTTGCTCCACTGTCAATAATCCAAGAGTTATCAGTACTGATAGGAGGGGAGGTGTAAATACTTTAGCTGGAGCATTGGGAATCAATGGGATGGATGACAACTGATTAACACAAGGAGAGGATAAGGAAAGTGCAGAAGAGGTTGAGGAGGAGTGAGCAACAACAGGATTAGTCGAAGTTGTTTGTAATAGAGCCAGAATCTGATTGTATTGATCTTGAGTGAAAGGACTATATGCATTGGCAGAGAGTAGGCCACTAGATGGAGTAACAGCTGATGGACCAGAGTTGGAGGACACATTGTTGATTACTGCGTTGTTACGGGACTTGCAGCCTGGTGGGAACCCATGCTTCCTATAACAAGTTTCAACCCTGTGCCGTGCTTTCCCACAATAGGTGCACACCTTAGCACCACCATTATAAGGTTTTGATTGAGATAAAGACTTTATGTTAGAAAAAACAAAACAAATAGCAGGCTCTAAGGTACCAATGAGTTCACGTTCTTGTTGAATCACCAAGGAAAAGACTTTGTTAATCAGAGGTAAAGGTTCCATTAACATAATTTGGGATCTAACAGTAGAAAAACTATCATTAAGTCCTTTTAAAAACTTGATCACATAATCTTGTTGGATATAACGTTTAGCAGAGCACAAACAATCAGGAATAGGACGAAAATTAAGCAACTCAACCCATATAATCTTCATCTTAGTAAAATAATCTGAAACGGAAAGGTCACCTTGACGAAATTGATATAGTTGTTCTTGAAGCCCACTAATACGAAATGCGTCTCCATGGCTGAAGCGATCCCAAAGATCAGTCCATACATCAACTGCCTTGTTGAGCCAAAGTACGCTCTGAGCAATGGAAGGAGAAAGTGATCGGTTGATCCAAGTTAAAACCATGTTGTTGTATCGTTGCCAGGCTGGGAAGAGAGGATCAATTATGGTAGGAACAAGAATGGAGCCATCAACAAATTGAAACTTATCTTGCTCATAAAGGCCATGGTCATTGCACGCGCCCAATGATGGTAGTTAGTTCCCGTAAGAGACAGCGAAACAAGGACCAAAGAGGGGTTCTCATTTGGGTGTAGGTAGTAACAGCTTGCTGGATCTTGAATGGCGTTCGTTTGAGATTCACTTGAGTATGAGATGGTAGCCATCAGAGAGAGGAAGTCAACCACAGGAGACAGAGGAAGGGAAGAAGAGCACGCAATCAAATAGGCAGTGAAAGGTGATGTGAGTGTGTATGCTTTGATACTATAATACGGAACTGAGAACAAAAACCAAGAACTGAGACACAGAGTCGAGAAGGAGAAAGAAACAAGCTGAGACAAAGAGATGTATTAATTGAATATTATTTTCTGTACAGTACAATCTACATTTACACGTCTATATATAATTAGAGAAATGATAGAAAGGCAGCGACAACTTTTACAATGCGTTGTAAAACTGTCAGTAGCTAAATAAAGAAGACTAACTAAATGAGCAATTAAATTAGTTAGTCCAACTAAATGTCCAACTGACTTCGAACTGACTTTGCCTAACTTTGTTGACTTCGTGAACTTCATGACTGACTTCACCTCTGGTTCTGTTAGCAGGATCCACAAACATCCATTCCTAAGGAGGCAGCAACACCGGAGGTGGCGGAGGGAGAGGAGATGGCAGTGGCAACAATGGGATATCTTACAAGAGAAAGATGAGATTGGAACATCCTAAATTTTATTTATGAATTAATTTATGATCAAGATATAATCATTGCGATTAAAGTTTCCCCTTGTATATTTGAAAATGTTGTTTTCTATCGCTTGGGGATGAACCATGGTTATAAGTAGGAATTGCTCTCGTGTTTACTTTCCCAAGGCCAACTCTTGTCTTTGCCGTAGCAATCTTTTGTCAAGTAGCAAAGGTTGCTCTTAGGACACCTTCACTGTAACCAACTCGCGTCCATTGTTAAGTTTCCTCTCGGGTGCCTTTCGTCACAGCCAACCTTCAATTTCAAGCTAGTTTCCAGGTCTCAGGCAGCTTCGCCACGATGAAATCTTTCCGCCTGCATCTCTTCCCCATTTTCTCTTCATTTCTTCTGCTTCTTCTTCCTTTTCTATTCGTGGAACCGAGAGCTCTCCTAGAACAACAATTAGGAATAATTTAGGTAAGCAAAATCCCTCATTCTCACTTCATTTCCTTCATGAGAGTTCTTTTAAATATTTTTCTCTTTTTAATAGTGGCATTTTCATACTGAATTGAGGATTTTTTGGGTTGGGGTTTTGATGAAGTTTTGAGTTATAACAATGTAAGGCCATAGGATTGTAGATGAATGTTTATAGAGGATTTTAATTGGTTTAGATTCTTGATTTGGGTATATTACTATTTTATAATGATTTTTCTTTTTATAGACCCAACAACTATTACTTTGAACTTTGTGACATTCTAATTTCATTGAGCAATTTATTTAGGTTCGGAAATATCGTTAGGTGACTAAAGTGTGAATGGGATAAATAATTTGAATTATGATTTTGAGTGGGGAATTATTGGAGGACTTAAAATTTAAAAGTGTGTGAGATTTATTTAAAGCCATGTATTATTAATTTTGGTTCGTATTACATTAATATGTAATTAAATTAATTGTGTAGATTGATTGTATTTTGGTTACTTAAGCTTTGGGCTGTGGATAATGTACCATTGCTTTGACGTAAGATAACCACATTCCACTTATTATGTATGATTGAGACATGTTTGTGAGTAATTTTGAATTTATTATCATAGAAACATTATTATTTGATAAACTTTACATTAATAATATCAAAAACGTTTGTGAAATTTGGAGTAAAAAGTTGATGTGTTGCAATGACAATGTTCACAAATGCTTCTTGATAAATATTCTTGTGATTTTATTGTGATCATGGAGCATGAAATTATTAATTTGAGAGTGCTGTAGATATTCATGTGTATATACACTTATGTTGATGACAAACTGGGCATATACCATGATTGAGTTCTAGAAAATGATTATTGTGATATTGGGAGAGGTGGATATTGTTATTGAAGGGAGGTTATTAAAGAGGAAATAAGGAGGTGAAAATTTAGCATGCTTAAAGAGGAAATAAGGATGGAGGACATTTAGCTATACATTGATTATCCTAGGCCATTGTGCTACGAGGGCCCATGATGCCTCATTGATGTTTAGGGGAAAACCCATGGTATAAACTTATGCTCTGTGGATCTGGCCAGTCCATATCACTTGAACGATTAGCTTTTTAGGTAGCTACCGGTCATATGGGACAACACTAACCTATGGGTTCAGTGAAAGGAAATAAAGTAGGGGAGTTACAAGAAAGATTCAATGTTTAAGAAAAGTAATCATGTTATTAATGATCCATATAACTTTTTTTTATCATTGTGATATATTTATGATGATGATGATGATGTTGATATGTATACACATATGTATCTTGTGAAATCTAAATAGAGTTGACTATTTGAACTATTTGAAAAATTAAGTATGATTTATGAAATTATTTTTATATGCAATTAATCCTTTATCTCTCATCGACACTCGCTGGTATGTCTTTTGAGTTGGATTGTTTATTGTTTTTGTCTCACCCTATTGTTATTAATATTTTGTTCTAGTGAAAGCTTTCGTGCTAAGACTTCTGGGAATGTTCTGGAGGCTTAAGTTTTGCTATAAGTATTGCACAACCACCTCCTTTATTATATATGATGTATTGACGTATATTACCATCATTATAGAACTTATATTTTATTGTACTCTTAATTGAGATACTTTGACTCATATTTTTTTTTTATGAATTACATTTAAAGAGTGAGATGTGTATCATTAATTCTAGCATAATATTTTGGTGGATCCGCTATGCTGTGTTGTAATTAATTATTTGAAGGATTAAGTTTTATGGTGAACAAGTTGGTATTACGCCATTGATTTGATTAATAATTGTCTCACTTAATGTTAAAAGGTTATCTCTTGTTAATTAACCTATTTTATAAATCAAAACACTGTTTATTAAGTTAAGTAACCAGCTAAGCAAGTCTATTGTTACAATGATTGTGGAGGGGAGCAAAGGGATGAATAAGCATGATAGTTTCTAAAGAGAGAGACAACAGCAGAAAAACTAACATGGGATGATGACGTGGCTGAAGAAGGTGAGATGGTTGGGTTGAATATGCATGTAAGTCAAACTAACGGTAAACATTAATTGTGTTTCATGGTGAGGATGAAATTGCTCCTATTTTTAAACTTCCAGTGCAACATTGAAATCCGAAAAGCTTCCGAAACATAATACTCTAGATGTGATACTTTCAGAGAAAAAAAATCACACATACAATATCTTTTAACAAGAATACGCAATTGCATTTCTATAAACAATGTCAGCAATTTCTTAATAGCACTATGTGCTACATATTTCATTCGGAGATATATTAAATATTGATTGATATTTTGAATATATTTTTATATTGAATAAAGTTAGGGTTGTACATGGACCAACTCGACTGGGTTGATATCTAGCCAAAGGTTTGGTAGTATATACCTAAGGCTGTTCACATATAGATAACCATAGGTGTGATCCAGTTTAGTAAACTAAACCGGGTTTGATGGACTGCTTTGACCAATCCAAGCAATTCAAGGACCTCAATGTAACTTTTTTGGTTTTCCTTCTATACAAGAGACAAAATTTTAACATAACAATACAAAATTAACATATAAAAAACATAAAATCATATAATATACATATCAAAATATTAAAATTTAAGTATAAATCGATGACCTCCAGTATTTAACAATAATAATTATGATTATTAACATAAAAATAAAGAATAAATAACTAAAAATAACTTAGGTCAAACTAGACTAGACAAGATCAACTGGTTTGAACCCTTGGTATTGAATTCGGTCGAACCCAACCATTGAGTCGATTCCTATTTTATTATATCGTTTATTTGAACTAAACTGGACTACTTCTGGTTGGACTAAATTAGATCAGACTACTGGATTTTTGCACTTTGCTAGATGGAGTTCTGCAATATTCAGCCGGATCCTAAATATAAGATCTAATATTTTCACACAAAAAAAATAAATATAAGATCTAATATGAAGTAAATAGTGATCTTATCTTATATTTAAGATTGGAAGAGTATTTCAATAATAATAGTCTCAGATTTTTGAATTCATGCATCTCTCTAAAAGATAAAATTAGTAGTGGGAAAACGATAGTGTTTATGGACATAATGCCAGTACTCACAAAAACCTCCTGTGGTGAGGTGGACATGATATAAATAAAAAGTGAATGTTCTGAGGTGTAAAATTGAAGTGTCTGTCTCAATTATATATCAGAAGAGTTGGGTCCTTTTTTTGTGCATGCGCGTGCTTCTCTGCTGTATCTCCTTATGACAACACAGTTATTGCATTATTGCTATTTCTGTTTTACGTGTCCCTTTCTCCCATTAACACCCACATTTTTCCCTCCTTCTGCATAATTTTGCTTACAAGAGCAACAGCTCCTGAGAGAATCATATGGCTGGCTTCTACCGTAAGAACTACAAAAACAAAAAAAAATCGAAATAAGTATTGTCGGAAACAAGAGAGACAAACGTACAAACGATGCGTGATTATTAATCATATGAGCTGACGTTTGTGTAACGGCATTTCACTCGGAGGATTGCAGACGTAATTATTACATATGCCTATTGGGTATAGTAGAGACGACGAACATATCTTGATAGCCTTCCTAAAAGGAAAATGAATCGGGATATGCTACTCTTCATGATTATGCAAACTGAGATGATGCAGAAGCGGAAGTAGCGGGGATGTTTAATGAAAGAAGCCTGGGATACCGATGAAAGGGATGCAGTGATCATGCAGAACGACGACCCAATACAACATTGACGTCTGCTGTACTGTTCCCTTCAGCTGCTTTATACATGCTTTTCTTTATTTTTTTTTATAATCCTTTGGGCACATGATGCCCGTACTTCTTCTAAATTATATTATCATATATCAAAATAATTGGCTAATTCCATTGACGGACTCAGGGTGTAAACTATTTTTTAAAAAAATGATAACACAATTTTAAATTGGACATATTCTTTGCATATTTCAAGATTTTAGGCTAAAATTTAGTAAGTTCAAGATAAATGATATTTATTTTTAATTTGTTTTGATAAGAATTTGAACAAAAAAATTAGTGATTCAAAATTAGGAAATTAATGTGCGTAAAATAAATTAAATGGTACTAATATATATCTAAATTTCTGGAAATCAGGGAGTACGGCTAACCCATGAGATTACATGTTGGTTCGCCTATGGCTAATTTGAATCAAGATTTTACTATTAGAATACCTCTTTCGGAGTCTTTTCAAATAATATGATATTCATACTCAGTTCGCCCACTTGATGATTTAGCTGATTTTACGCTAAACTAAGTACATTTGGATATATACATGCCTTCTTTACCTATATCATGTTTTTTTTCTTTTAGTGTTCTCCGCGACATCGTAGAATGCAAAGCCCTATATATATAGATACAGAAAAATAATTTGTAATTTAAAAAAGATAAGTAGGCAATTATAAGAAACGATCTAGTCCCTACCAATCTACTAGACTTGAAACATTTGAATTGAAGTCCATGGCAAGGTGACGTAAAAAGCCATCGCAATGGACATGAAACCGCAGTAATGCTCACGTGTAATACTTGTACCGACAGTTGATCAGGAACAAGAACGACACGATCCTTATCACTTTTTGTGTGTGCGTGTGTCTCTATATATATTGGCTTCAATAATTTATTTGCTTTAATCATTTCATTTCACAAAAAAAGCCAACACTGTGATATCCTTATGCATATAGGAGATCTTGTCGATAGATCATGAGTTGGGCTCCCAAAGAAAATGTTGACCTTTTGAGATAAAACAAAACTTAGAGTGACTAATTCGTATTGCTTCTAATGGATATGGTTTTAGTCGTTTAATCATAAGTTTTAAATTTTAATTTTTGAACGCAAAAGTTACTTTTAAAAGAGCTAGCTGCCTCCAATTTGGCCTAACAATAATGTTATGACCAATCACATAACCATATTGAATTAGATTACATGTGGTTTCCCTCATAATCTGCGTAATTGTTATAGTAACATTTAGCTCAATTGGATTTAAAATTCGAATTAGATTAGATTATACTTCCTTTTACATATATATCATACAAATGAATCAAAGCGTCACAACATGGAGATTTGCTGGCAATTAACATAGAAATTAGAGGGACAACAAAAATCAACCAAATTATGTAGCAACACACTAACATGTTAAATTCGCAGGAGTGTGGATGCAATCCTATCCTAAGAGATTGACGTCATCATCTCAAATACTACAGTAAACTTTTAAACACAAGACTATTTTCTTAGATAATTATTTAAATACTTAATTTTTATCAGATTAATTCAATTATCATTTTGATGTATTAAAATAAGTATAATAACTTTGACCAAGAAAATAATAACAACGGAGAACTAAATCAAATAAGTACGAAATTATGGAATAAATAAATTTTAACGATCGATATGCCATAATTAATTCCATGATGCTGAAGCTGGTTTACGAAGGATTATATATAAATATATGCTCAGTATGACTGAATTTGTCATGGTCATGTCGTAAATAAATAGTGTCTCTGCATATTTCAGTATTCACGGTTGCTATCTGAGCCATCTTCAAGGTTAATAAGCGATCGTACACCGTCATTTTTTACCAGCCTTGGCTTAATGTTTGGAGGACACATTCAACAGTATGTTTATACAAAACGAGATAATATTTTTTATATATTTACTTTAATTTATCTGAAAGTATTTCTCTACAGTGTTTTCATACGAATCCCTTATTTAATCACGTGGTTTTTTATTTTAAATTTCACTGTAATATTATTTTTATAGATTTTTTGCCGAAATTGATTGAGTTTCTTAACCTATCTTGTCTCTGTGCTTGTTTGGGAAAACCCCAAACACTCACTTATGCCTAAAGCTTTCAAGTCACTGAACGGGCACTTTCATCCTTTTAATTAACTGGAATGAACCCAGCAGATCTTAAATTTCTCACTAAATTCAATTATTCATTATATTATATCACAAGGCTCAACAAAAAAACTTGACATGTCACTTGGATTTTTTTTAATCAGAAAAATGTGATCGATAAATTGATCATTGAGAATCTGATTTTTCTTCTCTTTTTATGTTTTTGAGGTTGGTGGCTTAGTTATGTTTTGTTCCTCCTTTTTACTTGGTTTTATGACAGCGAAACTAGGATATAGACATTCCTTTAATTACTTGTGAGTAAATTCTTTCCTTTTGTTGATATTGCTGTCTTTGTAGCCTAGATTCGAGCATGATAAGTATCAACATGAAAGCTTTCTCAAAGACATTTTTCTGTATCTCCATTGGCTTACACTCAATCATATTTAAATGGCCAAAATCATTTTCATCATGACCAACGCTTTTTTAAACTAGTAACTAGCTTCTTCAATATATACTCTTAATATGTTTCTTTCTGTGAGAAACAACTACCATATTTGACCCTTTCATAGCTATTTATAACAACTCCATAACTTTATCCGTATTTAATATATTCATACCCTAAAAATGAAATCAAACACAATAATAAATTAAGGATAAAATTATAACATACATATGAAAAATTTAATGAGGTAACTTCTAAATAAAGCCAAAACAATTTATTTTCTCCATCCTATAAATAGAATTAGAAAATTATAGCAAAAAAAAAATGCACGCATAGCAAGAAGTAAAAGATTGAAGATACACTGGCAAAAACATGGGAAAAATAAAGCTCGAAATACATATAAGTCGATGGCTCTAGGATCTTGGCTGGCGTTCATTGGGAATGGGATAAGAAGAAAAAAAAATGTTTAGTTGTGAAGCAAACATTAGTTAGGAGAAGCAAATATCATATAGAGGCAATTTTAGAGCCAACAAACAGAAAGAGCTCTCCCTTTACCCTCTGGCATTAACCACTTTTATAACTCTACTTTTCGCCACTAAAGCACCGAAGAACCTACTAATATCCATCATCTCATCCTCTTTAAAACACATAAGAGAGACAAAGCATGTGATCCTTAAGCCCTTGGCCTTCACTGTCCATATATCTATCTAGCTATCTATCAGCAATAATCGTACTCTCAGAAACATAATACCAATAATCCATGTAGGAGCCAGCTGCCTATGCTTAAACATCGGTGTAACTGAAGTCACTCAAAAGGAAAACAATCAAACAAAGAAGTGAAAAGTAATAATCTGAGAGGCCAAAGTAAGAGGAACAACTTCTGAACGCCGCCAGTGTAATTATTCAGATTTGATAATCACAAAGGGACAAAATCAGACGCGTCTTCTATTTCAAATTTATATATAGCAATTTTGATTCTCCAACGCTTAAAGATGTAATCAGAAATTTCGATAATAATTTATTTTTTCCTCGCCCTGCCCTCGGAAATAGCCGAGAGCAATTACTTCCACTGTAATTCTGCTCTAGCTAGCTGTCATAAATCATAACATAATTCACGAATACGTACCAACAACATTTATTAGTATTTAACCCACCAATCTTTATCTTTTTCAAAATTATATATATAGTAGTAAAGTACTAATCTAATTTAATAGTTTGTGGGGGCAAACAACAACCTGTATTCTCTATTTAAATTTTAGATACAGATACTAGACCCAAAAGAAGTCCCAGCTCCCAAGTACTTAGAAGTTCTAATTAAGGTCTTGATTAGAATTGGATAAAGTGGCATATATATATATATATATTGGCCATATTTGAAGTAGAAGTTGTAGCCTTGCAGGGGCAAATAATGTGTTTGTTTCGTAACTTCGTTGCCCCAACAGTACATGTAAGTTGAGACAAAATCATCTTAAAATTTATAAAAACTATCTCGAAATTTATAAAAATAATATTGAAATCTACAAAATCATTTAGAAATCCATAAACTCCTTTCTCTCCATGGAACTCCTTTCTCCCAGCGGAGTTCCCAAAGGCATCATATATAATAAAGCTTCATATAGTTATATTATATGGTTCTCATTTTTTACAAAAAAATCAGATATAGGAAGCCATCAATCCATCGTTGCCATGCATGCATATTGTACAGGGTCGCTTATCACACTTGCTGTGACCTAACTACAAGCTACAACATAGTTACATAGTAAAATTTTTATTTTTTCGAGAATATCACCATGTCCATAAATCACCTTTTAATATAGAACGTACCACTCTCATTTTATACTAGTTATTATTAGCACTAATAATATATGATGTGATTTTTATATATACGAGCCATCTGCTGCTGCTGTTGTTGTTGTTGTTGTTGTTGTTTTTGTTGTTGTTGAGTTTGAGCCCATTGGAGGAAAGTGGAAAAATACTTTTAGACTTACAAAATAAATATGTGAATGAAATTATCTCGATTTATAAAATATACTGTTGAACGTGCATTTAGGGAGTTTAAACGCTATTTGAAACAGAAAGTTTTGTGCATGCATGATTAAATCAATCACACGTTGCCAATATCCCTCCTGGAAGAAAGCTGGTTACTTGTAAGTAGAGAGAGATAAATGTTTGTGGGGTTATGTGCATTAACTCAGCTTTGATGCCTTTATAAATATTACCGAGAACGAGCCTCCTTCTGAGCCAATCTCTAAACATTCGCTTAAGCCATTGGTTACTTGCTCCAACTTTTGATTACACATGGAAGAAGCTTTTAGGCGTCTCAAGGGCGGCCTCGATTCCAACGACGTCTCCGATCACCACCAAAAGAAGTGCACCTCCGCAGCCAACAAGAGGTCTCTGAGAGATAACGGCGCCGGCGGTGTGAGGTACCGTGGAGTGAGGCGCAGGCCCTGGGGCCGTTATGCCGCTGAGATAAGAGACCCTATGTCCAAGGAGCGCCGTTGGCTCGGTACATTCGACACAGCGGAGGAAGCCGCTTGTGCCTATGACTGCGCTGCCCGTGCCATGCGTGGCCTTAAAGCTCGAACCAACTTCATCTACCCAAATCCCGCCGCGTCCCTTTACTCTGTTCCTTACAATCTCTTACGACCTTCCTTTAACTTCACCAAACAGTCTCAGACCTCCTCGTCCGTTAACAAGAACCTCCATAACCACCATCATGTGGGAGCTTCTAGCTGGTCCAACCCTCGTTCCTGTTCAACCCACCGAAGCTCTACCTCCAACATGATTATGCACCCTGATGTTCTAAACCCTTCTATGGTCCCTTCTTCCTCCCCCTCCTTGTCTTCCTGTCCCGCCTGTACTTGTCACCGAGGTTGCTGTTTGCAGAATTCTTCTGGTGGCAGCAATAAAACTGTTAGTAAAAGCCCGCATGTGTCTGCTCATCATAATGGAATAATAACTAAGAGCGATCATGAAGCTGATGATGGATTTGCGTTTTTTCCAAGACAAGCTCCAGACTCGGGGTTGTTGGAGGAGGTAGTCCATAAATTTATCTCAACTTCGAAGCCCAACAAATTTGAGAATCCCCCAGAATTACTCGCTCATGCTCAGCCTCAGCTTGAGTCTCAGTCAGTGCCTGATCCTACGTTCGCTTCTGCTTCTCAGTGCTATTACGAAATCAAGAAAGAGGGTTTTGGTTTCTACAATTTGGACGAACAAGGTTTTCTTCCCATGCAACAACAGTTTAAGTTTCATGAGGGTTTTGATGACGAGCAGTTTATGCATAACAAAAATAATTTCGGCAATGGCCAGTTCATGAACCATGCAGATTTCTCAATCACCCAAGATCTTGCTCGTTATCAAGAGATTCTTAATGCCTTTGCTTCCAGCGTCCAAAATGCTTAATGTCTTTATGAAAATCTATTATGTCCACTTGTGCTTGCAGATAAATTTTTCCTTTTAATTACGTGCCCTAATATATCTTAAGTAACTTGTTCTATCTCTGTCTTGCTGCTCATAAATTGGGTGATCTTGTTTGTACGTTAGCTTTCACTAGGTCATGAGTTTGCCCAAACTCACTCACTATGTACCTTCCTGTGTAGCAGTGTAGTTGATATTTATATCAAATAGTATACTTTCACTCGGTTTTATTAGCTTCATTTAAGCTTGTTTTTTCATTTAATTTGTCATGTTAGGCTGTTTAATTAGGCTTGCCAGTGAGTATTGCCATTTTTGCATCTTATTACTTTTTGTGATGCTCGAGATGGGGTAAATTAAAGGCCTTTTCATATATACTCGATGAGATTGAGAATCACATAGTCGGAGTATAAAAGTTAAACTCTTCTGCGTTGACCTTGAAACTCTAAAAGTTGTCTTTTTGCGAGCCTTTTTGTCTGCTGTGTTTTTATTTATCACATAAAATCTTGGTTGAGTCAGGTCCAAATCAGAACACATTGTTTTTATTCTCGATCGGTGTTTGTTTGTGCGTGACTCTGATCTTAAAAAGTAGTAAAACCCTAACCTGCAGACTCAATTGCATGAAAGTTTACTGAGGGAAACCAGAAAAAAAAAGGAGCTGTAGCACAGCTCGCTGTTCAGTCATCGAGAACGCAGAGCTTTTTTTTTTTTTTCTGGTAAGGATTTTCAATTACATGACCAAACACCGGTTAGATTGTAAAAAGGCTATATATACTATATTGGTAGTAATTTTTTTCGAGATAACAACTTAACATGAAAAAAAATGGTTTTAGAGGCACTTTTGGTTAAAATTCATGCGTATTTGCATATTTATTTTTTGTGTATTTCACCACAATTTATTGCAACACTAACTTTAAATGTTTAATTTTTATCAATCAAAACATAAATTGAAGGTTAATTACCATCATCATAAATTATTTTACAGTAGCATTCAATATCTTAAGCTTATTGTGCTTGTTGTTGGAAACAATACTTTTTGTTGCATAAATCCTCCAAAAGTTATTTTAGGAAAAAATTCTTCATGCATGGTACTAAAATGCAACTTAACCCATAAATTAATTATAAAAGTCATAATATTAATTAATTAACAATGTCCATATCATGCAGGACGGGAAAGGGAGAAGGGAGAGGAAGAGAGGAGAAAAGGAGAGAATAGAAAAGGAAGAACAATAAGAAGGAGGGAGAGGCCAAACGAATGTAGGAGGAGGAGAAGGAAAACTTAATGTTATTCAAATCATTAGACGTACAAAGTAAATGAGTTGAGATGTTATTTATAGATCTCAATCTAACCCTAGAATTATTTTAGAAACATAGAATTAAATGCAAAATCAAAATTAATGATAATAGATAATAATCACTCAATATTAAACCCCAAATATTCCCTAATAATGATAAATACCCTAAATATATGAAACCCTAATCAACCATTATTTCATATCCCATCATTTCTCCCCCACTTGAAGAATTCGGCTCCTAACCGGTTAAAATTAAGGCATAGAGTTGGGGAGGTGCTTCCATATGGAAATCCTTTTCAGCAAGTAAGATAGCGAAAGAGAAGGTCATGGCACGAGTGAACAACTGGATCTTGGATAATATCTAGAAAACCTTTATAGCAAACAAGGTGCTATTGGAGTTGCTCGATAAACTATGGATTGACCTTAAAGAATATAGCTTTCACATGAAATGGAGACGTAACAAGATTAAGCGGCTCCTTGATGTCCACAATTTGAGGAAATACCACTTGTACTTCTGTAGCTTTAACAACTTTATCTTTGATCTAAGAATCTAGATTACTAATGACAACAAGATCAAAATCTTCACTTACTTGAGGCATAATATTTTCTTGTGGTGGCTCTTGTAAGACAGATGCAAGCATGGTCACTTTAATCATGGGGCTCCAAAGGGGCTTCAGTTGGATCTATGACCTAAAGTTTGCGTCATCACGAACATTCAGCATAGGAGTTTCCATTGGAGCTCGAAGGATAGTTGTGGTTGTGCTAGTGCTATGATTAGATTTCGCATATGATGGTGGCAACACCTTACTTGGATTATCAATCACATCTTCTCGGTTTAAAAAAGAAATTGCAACAAAAATGAGTCATTAAGAGTTCCACTCTTAATGAAATTCAGCTCCAGCCTTGCACTGATCTTGATCAACTTTGAGACATCTACAAAAAGACTCATATGCTTCTTCAGCTTTGTGATGTATTTCAGCCCTTCTGTAATTTGCTTCCGCTGTAGGTGGAAAGAAGCTGGAGTTATCATGCATATTGATAACACTATACTTCTTTTTTATAGTGGTCAATATACTTATACAAACTTTGGCTAGAGTAATCACAATGAGTAGCATATTCATACCAGCAACGCTGATTATACTCATAATGACAGTGCTCGACATACCCATAATAATCATGATTAACATGCCTATAGCAAAGAGCATTATAGTCATCACATTCATACTAGTACCGTCGACGATTAATATGCTGATATTGATGCTCATCACCTTCATATTATCGATAACTTTCATAGCCCTATCGATGTTGAACATATTGGAGTGGGATGTCATACTTAAGTCAACACTATATATATGGGCTTCCTTCAAAACCCATTACTCAAATTGAGTAGCATACCTTCTAAGGTTTTAGGGTGGCTTTACACAACTAAAGAAGTTTCCCAAGTTATCTCCACAAAAAAAAAAATGAAGATCCTATTCAACAAGCCTAACCCTCATAGAACTCTGAAGCCCTATAGGGGTTACACTTGCTAAATAAGTAACAACCTGAGTGAGATCTTCACATAAATCTCAGTGAGTTCTGAAAACCCCATAGGGAAACCGTTAAAAACCTTGACTAACCTATAGTACATTGTGACTCGAGTATAGGATCAAGTTATGGAGGGTGAAGTTTTAAGATGAATGCAACAATAAAGTTAAATAAAACAATAAAGAATTATAAAAAGTAATAAGATCAACAATTCGTTTTCTTTTCTCCTTTTTTTCCCTTTTTTAGCCTTTTTCTTCTTTTCGTTACATTCCTTTTTTTTTGGTAGAGATCAAATGAATAGAGGAGGAGAAAAACTTAATATTATTTAAATCATCAAACGTACAAAGCAAATGAGTTAAAGTTCTATTTATAGGCATCAATATAACCCTAGAATTAGAGCTGGTAAAATGGGTTGGGCCCGCCCACCAATAAGTGGCAGGTTCAGGCTGGCAAAAGCTAGCCCGCCATGCCCAACCCGCGGGTTGGCGGGCTGGCTCGCCACCTCTATTTCTTTAAAAAAATTTTATTTCAAAAATAATATATTATATATTTTTCTTACATTTTTTATCTCAATATTTTTTCAAAGTATGATAAATAATACATAATACATTCAAAAATAGTGTATGATCTTTTATTTTTCATATCAACTTTCTATAATACTATATTTAAAATTATGACAACACATTAATATTTATATTTTTGTTTTAAAACATGAAAAAAATGTCATTATTGAAAAATTTATTAATAGAAAAAGAATCATGAGTCAATTAATATGATATAACTATACAATCTTATGAAAAAATTGAGAAAAAAGAAGAAGAAGAAAGAAATTTAATTTTTTAAAAAAAAATAAAAAATATTCCAGCCCACATTACCGGCACTACCTAGAATTAATGGAAGAATATTATGCAAAATCAAAATTAATGATAATATATGATAATCACTCAATATTAAACTCCAAATATTCCCTAATAATGATAAATACCCTAAATATATGGAAATCCTATTCAAACATCGTTTCATATCTCATCACCATAATTGAGATTTTAGTGAAGTTTTCAATTTCACTTGCAGATGATCATATAGAGAGAACAATTGCATCGCTTAAAACTAATCGAATGGTTTCCATTTTCCAATTGTGACGACAGCAGAAAACAAAACTTATAAAGACACTAAGCTCAATAGTTGGTTAAGATGTTTCCATGCGTTTCGGGGTTCATCATCCCTCACAGAAGTATTTAGTAACCCTTAAAAAAGTTTGTTATATCTTTTCTTGGTTAATACTTGTTTTGAAATAACAATTGAGTTGAAGTGTGGCTTTTTGCAGTTTCAAGTGGGAACTCTGAAATATTTCTCCTGAACTCAACTGAATCGATAAGATCCGATAACACACACGTGTGTGTCCAAGGCCTTGGATAAATGAGATAAAAATATGATATTATATCTAAACCATCCATTATCTCAATATGCAAAAAGCAAATGAGAATCCAATTGATATGTTATAGATGAACCACGTAAATTAATGAAATGATCAACTAAACCCTAAAAAAATTTATCTCTAGATCCTTAGCTATAAAAGGCTTCACCAAATTTAATCAAACTTTTGCAACTCAACCAAGCAATTAAAACCGTAGAAGAACTAGTGTCTAAATCTTTAATTATAAAAGGCTCCAAAAGAGTTAATCACTCTCCTATGACTTAACTGTTTATAATTCGAATACAAACCACAAGTTAAAACTTGTTAAGGAAAAACTTCTCATTTAATTCATGAAATTATTGAATACAACTTATTCTTTAATTTAAATAGAAAAATTACTAGTCGTCCTAATATAATTCAAAATATTAAAAAGATATGATGTCATCTACTTAAATTAAATCAAAGATATTGATTACATACACACATATATCTATAATAATATCATAAAAGATAAATTATTAATATATCATAAGACAAAATATCTAAAAGATATATTAAATATTCCTAATAATAAACTAAATACAAAATGATACTCTATTACACAGAAAATAAAATTAAAAATTTAATTGTTTTCTTCCACGTGCACCTCATAATAGTTAAATGTTAAGCATGATATATGATAGAATTAACATAGGTGCCCTTTGGATAAAACAAGAATTATATCACACAAGTGCATAGCTGTATATGGCGGAAGCAAAGCGTGGATATGGAGTAGACACGGAGACATTCTTACGTACCAAGTTTGTTTGTTTCATTTACATGAAAGATTAATGGATGAGGGAGGGGGGCAAAATAAAGAAATGTTAAAGAGAGAAGAGAACAAACTTGGCAACTATGTGGGGAGGGAACAGAGTGTTTGCTGATGATATGTGTGTGTGTCTCCAAATAGTACGATCAACCGTATATATTATATATAGATAGATATAGAGAGATACATTATCCACATAACTTACTTTGTAATTAAGGTGTTCCCTTTGCTCAACACGTTTTATTGTCTGCTTCATTCATTTGCGCTCTCTCTCTCTCTCTCTCTGTGCTTATTCAATGCATACATATCCACCATGCCTGCCTTTCAGTGTGCATTCCTCCCATCCTGACACTTTTGTCCGTACCCTCTCTCCTGTTTCTTTACCTCAAACTATATATATATATATGTGTGTGTGTGTGTGTGTGAAGTTTTCTTTCCTATTAAAATGCATGACTTAAACCCGTTTCATCTAATACCATATCACCGTTAAATATATCTTAAAGGGGTTTTCATTCATCTAATTAAATCAAAATATTCATAAAGGAGTTATGGAGGATGGGTAATGTTAGTTGGATTAAGACACGTTTCACTTATGATCATTATATATTTTCACTTCTTCTATTTCTTTGTGTGATTTGAATTTGCAATTCAAATGGGCTACTCACTTGAATAAAAATTCTCAGAAACGACCCCCATCTTTGGGTTTATCAGATTTATGGTTTGAGACTTTCACCAAACAATGACGGTTCAATTCCTGATATAATCCCTAGACAAGGGGAGGCATCTCATACTGAGCTGTGCCATGTAGTTAGGGGTCAATTCCTGTGTGATTAATTTATCATCCTAGCCAATAGCCGTTTGAGAAAACGGTAAAAAGTGTTTTTATAATGTACGAGATAAATATATTAAAGATATTATCTTAATTTACAGAAAAAAAACTGTTGAATATGTATTTAGAGAGTTCAAACGCTCTCCCAAATATGCACTTAGTGGGTGATCAGCATATGTGTGAAATGTAACCTAGTATAATTCTACTCTTACTTGTGGGCCAACTCAATCCCTTGAATAAGATATTGTCATAAAAAAGAATCATCAGAAGATGTCAATGACTTTATAATCTAATGATATGAAAATCTCTACCATTGTTTACGAATTCAATTCCGCTTGTAATTAATCTTATATCGTTATTCATTAGTTTTGTCTCCCCAATTTTAAAATAAAAATTCTACTGTATAGCAAGAAATCATAATGTTTATTTTGGCAGTGAGTGTACATATATTTACATGCCGTTGTCGGGTTGGCGATCAGAAAGCTCAGGCTTCTCTCGTACAATCAATGACTGCTCTACTTATTTATCTAACTTTTTCTATACACTTTCCCTGCTTATTAATTATCCTCTCTCATAAGTGTTTGTAATTGTCATAAGATTCTTCATAACAACGTGACGTAACCAATACATATATATTACCACACTAAATATAGAAGTTAGGCTTGTTTGATTAGCCCGTTTGAGCAACCAAAATCCATTCATGCGCTTATCGAGATAAAATTCCTCTCACATATTTATCTGAAAATCTGTGTCCGTTCTCTTAACGGGCTATCAAACAAGCGTGTTATAGTACAAGTAATTGGTAAATATAGTACCTCAGTCAGTGTACTCATCTATATCCCAAATTTGTTATTTCTTTTTTAAATGATCCCTGTTAATTATATTTATTATTATAAAAGGGTTTCATTAGAGTTAATTTTCATTGTAAATAATTAAAGAGGTATTTTAGGAAACCAATACATATTTCTCACCAACAACTAACTAAACCACTTTTTTTAATATTTACAAATTACTCATCTATTTCTATCTATAAATCACTTTTAACATGTTTCATAAAGATTAATAAACCTTTAAATTTCATTAATTTATAGTAAAATTCGATAACTTTTCAACTATATCTTTATTTAATATATATTATATCCCATAATACAAAGTAGATATAATAATGAAGGGTAAAATTAGAAGTTCATATGAAAAATTTAATAGTGTGACTAATTTAAAAATTCCTTCTCTCTGTGTAAATAGGAAAGTTTATACATACAAAAATTTTCTATCTTTCTTGTTATCAAAAAAAAAAATTTCTATCTATCTCCACGTTTATAATTCATTCTGGTGTATGTTTCTCTTTTCTATTTTCAAGAACAATTAAATAAAAATAGAATTAGAAAACATCCGATAATAACAGACCAATTTTATAATTTAGGCCCAGTTTTCTTTTATCAATTGAGTTTAGCATAAAGACACATGGTTTTATATTCCCATCCGTACAACAACGTCATTCTGGTTTAAAGGGTCGTCACATTTACCTCCAAGATTCATGAAAAGCAATTGGACTGAGATTTTCATTACGTATATCGTCAGTACTCCTAGGATTACCTCTGCCTTTGCTACAGTTACTTTGTCGTTGTACTTTATGGTCAAGAAAAAAAGAGAGTATTCCCACACGCTTTTTTTTTTTTTTTTTACAAGAGACCCGTAATCAATCACGTAAATAAAAAGAAAACATAACCCTCAAGCCTCCGGGTGTAGCGGTCAAGACGGTTGGCACTTTTTCAGGTGATCAAGAGTTTGATCTCTGGAGTCACGCTCGAAGGGAAGGGATACCCACCCTTGATGCAAACCACCTCAAAGAGGTGCACCTAAATATTCCCCGCTCCGAATTAATCGATTGCTTTGGGTTACCTGATTTAGTTGAAAGAAGGCCACTGACTAAGGAAAAGGCGTCGGATACTGGGGGTGGGCAGCCATAGGCCAAATATGCATGATGTTCACAAAAACAATGATTAAGATCGATGAAATGCAATATGTAAAATAATGGAAATTATTACACCTATTATAACTTTTACAGGGGGTTCGAACCCGGCAACAAGGCCTTTCAAGTATACTTACCAAAACTACAATTATTTAATTGATAGATGTATACATAGGTAAATATATATACCTTAAAATGTTACACTTACTAATGAGTACATTATGATTACATTAAACACTACTGTTCAATAATTATACTCCCAAATTGTTAATAGCTATAGCAATACATTGTCATTAGGGTTTGTATTAGAATATTTAGGGAGTTTTATAAAAGAAGAAGATTTTAAGTTTCTATGAATATGATAAGAATCAATTATGATCACTACCTATTCCGCCAGTACCCTTAATTTTTTTTTTAATAACAAAACAACAACAATCACAATAGTACTACTACTACAAAGGAAAGGAATTAAATTCCAGAACACAAGGATACGGATATAGCCAAGAGGAAAACGCTTAAAAGTAGAAAGAGAAATAATTGTGAAATGCACTATTCGTAAAGCCTATTTATTTATATGGTGATTAGGATCATTACCAGAAAAATGTCATTTAGCGACAGAAAATCCCTTATCTGTGTGAAACACACTAGAAGTAATTTATAAATTGGAATGGATGAGTGATTTGTAAAGATTAAAAAAAAACTGGTTAATTAAGTTAGTTACAAGGCAACAATGAATTTTCAAATACACTTACCAAACTACGATTATCTAATTGATATATATATATATATATGCATGCGTAGGTAAATTATATGTATCTTAAAATGTTACAATCACTAATGAGTACGTTATGATTGCATTAAACACTACTGTTTAATAATTATTATACTCCCAACGTGTTAATAGCTATGGCAATACATTGTTATTAGGGTTTGTATTAGAATATTAAAAGAATTTTATAAAAGAAGAATATTTGAAGTTAATACGATAAGAATTGATCATTACTTATTCCGCCATTACACTTAATTTTTTTTCAATAACACAACATCAGCAGCAGCAGCAGCAGCAGCAGCACTGCAAAGGAAAGGAAATTACAGAACACAAGGATACGGATATCATCCAGCAGTCTATAGCCAAGAGGAAAACGCTTAAAAGTAGAAAGAGAAATAATTGTGAGACGCAATATTCGTAAAGCCTATTTATTTATATGGTGATCAGGATTAGCATGGGCCTTGTATCATTATTCATAAACCTATCTGCTATGTATAGCACCACGTTGTATCTTTTTATATTTATGGCTAACAAATGTGTACACTTGCCCTCCCAATCTTTCTCTAATTCTTTCTCGTCATAACTTCGGAAAGCAATTACAGGCCGTAGCTCATTCTCAATTATTTAAGTATTGTAGGTGCCTAATATGGCCAAATGATATTAAGATTTGATCTCCCCTCTTAAGACTTGTTTAAAGGTGAGGCTATGAGTTCAAATGTTGTACAGATATGACAAAAAAAATCATAGCAAAGTATCAGAATTTGCAATGTGTACTTCTATATTTGTAGGGAATTATCCAACTTGTTATTTGCAACTTATTTCTTAACAGAAATTTTTCAAGGCCCTCCCCTTTATCTAATACTCATAGCACTGATAATAATAAAATCAGAAAATTTTTCTTTTGTCGGACATGGTAATTAACTTGCAATGTGTACTTCTATATTTGTAGGGAATTATCTAACTTGTTATTTGCAACTTATTTCTTAACAGAAATATTTCAAGGTTCTCCCCTTTAATTAGCACTGATAGCAGTGATAATAATAAAATCAGAATTTTTTTTTCTTTTGTCGGACATGGTAATTAACTGCTGTACCGTAAGCGATGTACTGTAAGTATCAGAATAAGCAGTCACCGTAAAATATAATACCACTACGAGCTGTGTGTTGTTCATGAGGTAGGCATCGAGTAAAAGGACTCCGATTGTTAATATAAGTTCTATTTAACATTTTGACGGTGAGATTAAGATAGTTAAACAAATTATTTTAGATTATATATTCTTTTTTATTCAAATATTTAGTTTGAGAAAAAATAATATATATCATTTTATTTAATTTTTCTAAAAACTTAACCGAAAGAACATGAAGTATTGTATAACTTTGGTGATTGTGATGAAACGGAAGTTTATTGTATGTAATGGCCATATCATATTCACCACGTGCTATTTAATTAAGGGATCAACCTACAGATTTCTGGATGACATCATGCCACAAACATTAATTATGACACCAATATGTGTACGTAGATCGATTATAGCGATAATGGATAAAACCCACAAGAAGCAGGTTGGTTAAACCAGAGAAATTTTAATATGCATTGCGTATATTGATATCACAACTGGTGATCCAACTATGCACGTACGCGTACGGCGTCGTCAGTCTCTTTGAGGGTTTTGGCAGTGAGAACACATGCATGACCTGGTACACACACAGAGGTTGTTCTTGCCTGTTGGTTCATGTTGCCATGGCAATGAGACAATTCTGTCTTCTCTCCGAACTCCATTATTACTGCTCCACAACCAGTACTGTCACAAAATTGGCCTTCAACAGTAACTATATAAGGGGTGTTTTGATTAGCCTTTTAAAATAATGATTTTTCATAATTTGATATATACATGTGATGTGAATTTTATTTTAAACTGTATGAAAAAAGTTTTACCTCGATGTCGAAAAATATAAAGGTGTTCAAAGCTCACAAATTGCATTCTTAACCCAAAAAGCCTGATGCAATTTTTTTGTCCTGTTTTGCAGTGCGTTAACACAAAAGGACCTTTGGTAGGGGGAGAAATTCCTTCCAATGGCGTCACGGTGTGTGAGGGAGAGATTCTTCATGTCCAATCAACTCATTGATTCATCATGGGGCCCAAAGAAAGAGAGAGAAAGCCTTAAAAAGTTACTTTTCTTTTACGTTGGTACCAGTTCTAAAAGAAAAACATCACAAAGTTTTTCTGTTTTTCTTTCTAAGGGGTTTATTTTTATTTTTTTTAACCACAAATGGCCTTATTTATTGTTATCTTTGAATCTTTTTTATGAAATATTATTTAAATCCTCTATTATTGTTGAGATTAAATACGTTTTTATATTGTTGATATGATTTGAATATAATTTGATTAAATCATTTAGTTTCTCCAGATGCCTACACTTCCTTCATCTAACAATTAGTTATGTAAAATTAGTTAGTTGAACAATTTTACATATTTAATGGTATTTAATTTACATATATTTTTCTTTATTATATTTTCTATTTTTTATTGTACCAGTTTGGGAACGTGGTATAGAAGTATTTTTACGCAAGTCGAGGT
Source organism: Vachellia pachyceras (assembly GCA_025593235.1). Classification (NCBI taxonomy): domain Eukaryota; kingdom Viridiplantae; phylum Streptophyta; class Magnoliopsida; order Fabales; family Fabaceae; genus Vachellia; species Vachellia pachyceras. Next base: position 38,288 of record JANTPZ010092889.1, read on the forward strand.
AAATATGTGAATGAGATTACTAGTTTTGTGGAAAAATACTGTTGAACGTGAGTTTCACTTTTCCAAATGCTCCACCAAACAAGCCCATAATCTTATTTCCCTAATTTTATCACAATATATAAAATAATATATATTTATTATTTAATAATATTCATGTAATTTTAAGTCATTCTACACTAAAAACTTCTTCTTCAATGTTTATCTAAACATAAATCATATCACATCTTTTAATTTCTACCCAAAATCCATTTCCCAGAAGTTATTATACGAAAAGTCATTTCTCACACCGCTTATCCAAACGGATATAAGTTGTCTCAATTCTCAGCCCACATGTCATATGTATTAACTCATTTAATTGTATCTCTGCAATCTACACCCAATGATCATCTTTTAATTTAGTAACTTTAATTAGTTCACGGTGTCATTGTAAGTTTAAAGGAAGAGCTCATCCAAAAGTCTAGTCTATATCATTAAAAACTAATGTGACCGTTTGGCAACACGTTTGCCAACATAAAAGCACGTTCAACAGTGTTTTTCGTAAAAGTACTTCTCCACCGCTTTACCAAACGAACCCTATAGTTTCTAGCGACTTCAGACACTTCACTCAACCTTTTACTAATCAATCAATACGTTGGTAGCCCCTCTTTGGTTGGACAGCTCTCAATGAAAGCACCGATGTTATTATTATAAGTTTAAAAAGAGAGTCCAGCTTAAAAGACAAGCTTATTGTGAGGTAAATTTCCTTAACATGACTTCCCAACATTCTTGCACAGGAGTTGTGTTAATACTCTATATCGTTCCAATTTTATTGTCTATTTGAGCCTCTCTCACCCACTCAACTCATACCTCACATCAAAGTAATGATCTCTTTATTCTTGTCTCTTCATCCCATTGAGGCAGCCATGTTTAGGGCATTTCCCCCCTCACAATGAGTTGTGAAAATTAAGCAAGCTCAGGGCTTTTCATATATTACTCATATCACAAAAGACAACTTATGTTTTAATACTAGCTTTACCCACCAGGAAAAAACAATATGTTTTCCATTTCATACATGCATGCATATATACATACATAAACGAGTTTCAGAATCATGACTACAACTGATCATGAATTTTATATTTTTCTTTTTTAATTACAACTTCTCATTATGTACTCATAATTAAGGGAATGCATGAAGTTTGTAAATGCATCAAATATAGTATAATGTTTATTATTAAAAATTTTATGTTGTTGCTCATGGCTATATATTATTTAATATTGGTCATGCAGGACTTTCCAAATATATTTTCTAATAATATTTGGGATTTGGCAAATGCAAATGTAGGTATAATACCTGAAACATTTAATTCTTATTAAGAAATCGTTATTAATTACTTATTCGGTCAAAGTGTTAATAGGTATAGCTACACCAATATGTTACTAATTGTTTACTTTTAAGGTATGTATACTGTCAGTTGTTTATTTTTGCCTCGACTAAATAATTATTAGTAGTTTATTCTGATCGCAAAGAAAAAGTTTGTATTGATATTAATACTTTTGTTTATTATACCAGTACGCTTTGTATTTCTTATTGTTCACTATCCACCAATACCTGCCTTTTCATAAAGCGTGTTCTTAAAATTCGACATAAATAAAAGATATCAATAGACATAAATAGCAATGGTATTAATATGAAGCTTAAGATCAGTACTTTAAGATTTTGAATCAAAATATGGTGTTGATAATCTATTTAAGTTATATATACTTGTAAAATTTCAAAGATATCTAAGAGGACAAGGAAAATATCTTCCATAGTTGATAGTCTTAAAATCCCATTGATTGTGTTTCTGTTTGATAAGGGAGGGGAGGAGAAGGGGTGAAGAAGAAGAAGAAGATGAGAAGGCATATGGATGGAGAGAAGAAAGTGCATGAGAAGGAAAGAGGGAGGAGTGAATCAGGTTCTCATATTCAGTGTTATATGCCTTGTATATATAGACATAAATTTACATCAAGGTAGATCACTATAAATATTACGTAAAGAAATAAGAGGATATAAAATACAATTGAGAATAATGGGAGACATAGACATCCACATAATAACATTCATAACACTCCCCTTGGATGTCCAAGACTAAACATATGCCTAATTCCCGGTGGGACAAAACCTAGATAAAGAAAAAAAGAGTATAATATTTGTAGATACGCATCCCAATGCTGCATCATTAAAAAACATTTCTAGAAAAATCCAGTGGGATAAAACCTAGATGAGGAAAAAAGAGTACATCATGTATAGACTCCCCCCTCTTAACTACATTACTCAGTATCTTTGGGTTTGCAAGGTGACTTAGCAAAACCACTAGAATTTTACTAGAATCAATTTGCATGATGATAATTTCTGCCTTTTTCGAAAAGCCACAAGTGAAGAACTTCAATGAAATAAATTTCACTCTATAGCATTTGATATATATGTACCTACACATATAAACAAGTATAATATCCATAAATGGTCAGTTCATACTTAGATATACCTGATTATAATAACCCATATTCATGGTACCTTGGAGGTAATAAATAACATATTTCACTCTCTTTTAATGTATTAGTAATATTGAAGAACTATATAATGCTAGTAGATTAATGATAAATAATACATCATGACGTGTGAAATCAACAAAAATATATTAGTGCCCCAAAAGCACTTAATTATGATACTTCTGGACCATGTAGCTCTTTATGTTCCTCTTTGTTAATTTCTTGAGGCATAAAAGGGTTTTTTTTATCAAACTACAGGTAATCATTTACCATTTTGAAGCTCTTAAGGAGTTTTGATGATTTTGATATCATTAATATAAGTAACAATTATAGCAAACTTATATATTGTGCGATAAAAATGCACTTTAATTACTTTAAGTTATATTGAGACTTGTTTAGCTCAATTTAACACTGTTATCAAGAACTTGCATTTGATGCTTCTAGCATTACAGGTCCTTCAGGGATTTTTATATAAATGATACTTCCAAATGTGTCATATATCTCATCATTTTGCCTTTTCCATTTCTCTTTCATACATAATGGCTTACATCCATATGGCCAATCCTTTCTTTATTGGCACTTAATAATGGTATTGGCCATGATCCTTATCATTCATTACATAATATGCTATTTTATAATAAGTTGTCAATGTTGACTTTGTTTCCTTCCCATCGAACTTCACAAATTTATTGAGATCTCATAATGTTCAAATGTGTCAAGTTCCTGAGTCTCATTTGGGACTATAATATTATCTTCTAGAGAAAATAACTCTTCAAGAGTTAGCTCTTATGGAGCAATCAAGTATTCTTGATCATCCTCAACTGACCACCTATATTTTAGGCTCTTTTTATTTTTTTTTGAGGATTTTGTTATCTTTTGAATTGATGGACTTTTCACGCTTCATGCGTATTTTAAATTTGATCATAATAGATTTTCTTTCAGAGACACATATTCTTATAGGAGCGTTAGCAGCTGGGATGTGAGACTTTATCACTTTCTTTGGATTAATAAATGCTTCAGACATTTTATCACTAAATTCTATGAATAAATTATCTTTTGAATTTTCAATGCACATCATTTCAATACAAGGATCAACAGTGGCCAATGATAATTCATTCCTGCTAATCTCTTTACAAAACTGCTTATTTTCTCCCCCTGATGCTGGTGAAAGTAATTCATCAAATGGCACTCAGTAAATCGTGCCATAAAATTCATAACTAGATACATTCACATCATACTTTAAGGACCTATTTTGGTGTGTTGTGATTTTACAGGCACATATATCACACACCCAAAAATAGGAAATATATGTTCTTGATCGGAAACCTTTGCAAGGGGAAAACTTTCGATAATTTATTGGCCTCATGCGAATTACCAACGCTGCATACAAAATGGCTAATCCCTAAGTAGAATATGAAAGATTATATCTCATGTAAAAAGGTTACAACCATTTAATCAATCATTCTGTTAGTCCATTTTGTACATGAATATTGTTAGTGCAGGATATGACCAAGAGGGGGTGAATTTGTCACTTTTTAAAAAATTGAAACTTAATCGAAGAAATTAAAAGAAATCACCGGTGAGAACAGAGAGAATGAAAACACAGTAGCTTTATCCTAGTTCGGTCCTCTTGACCTACGCCCAGTCCTCATGACTCTCCTGAAATTTCCAATCCACTAATTAACAACAAACAAGGCTCTTTTGCCCTTACAAGGAGATTCTCACTCCCCCTCACAACAAGCAACAATACAGAGTCTTACGCACTTTGTTTTCTGACTCTTTTCAACCCAACAAATTCAAGGTCGCAACCTTGAATGTCTCACAATAATACAACAGAGGTTGACAAGATAAACTCTCCAAAAGAGTGGATAGTCAACTAATGAAGCTCACAATAATTTACAAGATGACAAGAAGACAGTAATGGCGTTCTCAGGTTTTGTTCGTTCTTTGTCATTCTTTTTGTCTTCACTGCTTCTTCATTTATATCTGAGTAAGAATTTGATAGTCGTTACTCAGTAACTTAATGTCCGTTGGAAGAAGCTCCTATCCATTACACACAGTCGCCGAGTTTCTGGTTTGTCATTAATGGCTTCATTTAATGCGTTCAACAGCAGCGTCGCAGGTCATAAATGCTTGGCTTTATTTCTGAGACTTCCTCGGCTGTTTTAATGAAAGAACTGAAGCACATTTATGAGGTTAGGTAATATTTAAATTATTTCGGCATGAAAGAGGAATGGTCTAACAGCAGTGGGAATGGTCGTGTCAGAAGTATGCCAGAGAGAAGAGAGAACTCGAGTTTTCATTGCCCCATAACTTGAGTTCTAGTTCATCAAATTAAAGAACCTATAATGAAACTCTCAGACATAACTTGGGTCTTTATTTGAAAGTTCTGAGGCTCTGTTGAAAAATTTTACACAAAACTCCAGGTTTTGATTTCAGGTTTTGGAATCCAGTTGTAAATCTTCAGGTTGTGAAAGTGAAGACTCGAGTTCTAAAACTGTTTAGATGAAAAAGACTTCGAGACTCAATTTTAGAAAACAGGAACTCGAGTTGGTGAAAACTTCTAGTGAAAACTCGAGTTTGAAAATCAAGTTTTTAAACTGAGAAAACTTTGTAAGGTAAGGAACTCGAGTTTGCAAGAATG
>JANTPZ010092890.1:0-46041 GCA_025593235.1 Vachellia pachyceras
AGCAACAGTTCTGTCACTAAAGGAGGCCTGAGCTTTTCCAGACTCTGCCTCAATCTGCAATATAGACAAATATCCAGGAAAAAATTTCAAGGAATTTAAACGCTGCAGGCAGCAACAGCCTAGGAAACAAATTGTAAATAGACAATTCCAATTAAAACAATATCCAACAAATGATAAAACACAGACAAGAATGGCATTGCATGTATATTCATAGTTTGTCTCAACAAAATTTTTGACTTGAAGAAGGTGATACTTATAACCCTTTCAATTCCAAGAGGGAGAAGTCTATAAAGAATGGACACAGATATGGGTCCGATATCAACATTAACATTGAGACAGACATGGTGAACCACAAAATTTGAAGCATTTACATGTAACATAAAGTGCAGTGTCACGTCCAATATGAGGGCAATACTCCTTTTTAAAGTCATCTTTGTTTTATAGGCTTAAACTCACCTTACCCAATCTGCATACTTTGCAGACGCAAGATTCCTCCCACGGCCCACCAAAGCCAAATTTACATCATTTTCCTTGATACCAAATAAAGGAGGAATATAAGTTTCAACATGCACATGCACCTCGAGAATCTTACTTAATCTTTCTTCATATTCCACAGCCTCCTGTGCATTCAGTGCATCCCAATTACCACAAACAAGAGTTGTAATAGCCAGTTCTTCAAAATCATTTCTCTCTTCTAATGCAGCTGGTAAAACCTTGCAGATGGAATCATTAACAAGCATCTGAACTGTGGGTTGCCATAGCGGTAAGTTTACTGATGATGGTGACGAACTTGTAGATTTGTCAGATTTAAATAAAAGCTGTGGTGCTAAATTTGATAAAGTTTGTATGGATTCTGAGAGTCTTTTCATGTGTCTTTCCCAAAATAATAAGCAGGAACCACAGTCATGAGTACGTGAGGTTGTGTAAGCACCTGGATTAGAAGCAAGCTATAAGATACATGGCAATTAAAATAAATCAGAGGAATAAGCACCAGGATTAGAAGAAATATATAAGATAAATGGTAATTAAAATAAATCAGAGGAGAGAAAAAAGTATTTAGTATAGAGCTTATGATTTAATTTTAACTCATTTGCATCTACCTGGATGAGCTTGAAGAAGGACTTTGACCGGAGGAGCATCTGGGGTGTGCAACAGAATGCCATTACTGAAGAGAAACCTCGAAACTGACATTTGTTTACTGCCAAGAAAGTAAAAGAGAAAATTACACAAAGCAATTTGTTGAAGGATTAAATCCTCCTGAGTCTCCCCGTACTCAATGGCAACAAAAAACCACGTGCACAGCACATAACTATTATGTGTATTCAATGAGATGCCGTAGTGGAGAAGCTAATGTGTATAATTGTTATGCACCTATGAAAATATAACATTTTGCCTCCCTCCAGCTGTCATGAAAGAATACAATTGAAGACTCCAAAAGCAATCCTAGTCATACAGATAGAGACGCACAGTAAAATAATCTTAGCAGTAGTAACCACTTATAATCCCATATCATCTGAATCTTTCTCTCTTTGGGGTCCAATGGTCATGGTTGAGTTAGATTCCAACCTAGAATAAAGATACTGTAACACGTGAACCCACTGGAATTCATGGAACGATTTCATTTTCGGTACTAGGGAAACTCGACTGAGCACACCGTATTACTCCCACAGACATAATACCATACAATCAAATTTGTTTCTTTTGGTCAAACAAATCATGATTGAATAAGATTTCAAGTAAAAAAAAAAGTGTTTCTTAATTTTCAATGCTCTAGAGTTCAATTTCAGCATTTTACAACGAGCATTTCCAGTTGGAACACTTGCTCTGCAACTAAAACCCAAAAAAGGAGAAAACAATTATTCTCCATCAACACAAATGAAATCACCTCCGTTCTTGGAAGCTTTTCTGAGAACGAGTCTCCTGGTTCCTTGAATACGCCTTAGTCCACCTCCAAGCTTCTGATGAGAGAAAACTGTGTCCAGGCTCTGGAGCTAAACGGATAAAGTAAAGTTCAGAAGTCAACCAATGCGAGAAAAAGGCTATGCCAATGGAGTTAATAGCGAAGTACAAGAGTGAGATGGCCCGTCGATTTTGAAAATAGTGAAAATTGATTGAGACTGTGACTGCGCGCACACAGATTCTTCGGCTCTGCGCACCCAGTGTCGCAACGATTCCGAGTTTCAGATTCTCTCTCCTTCAGCGGTTGTACGTTGCAAATCCAAACCGTCCATTTCTCCTCGGGCAAAACGCAACGTTTGAGGCCCTGCCACCGGAGTTATCGCACCCACCGATCTGCCTCTCTTCAAGCTTTCTGGTCAGGGAGAGCAACTCAAAACGATGCGTCTTGTCGCGGGGCAAAAGGTACGGTCTCGATTTTTTTGTTACAAAAAAATTTTAGACTGGGGTTACGCTCAACCACAAATCAAGGACACGACGAAATCTCCTTTCCTCTTAGGTGATACCAATGTCGGGTAAGACGAGCCATCAATTACCCTGAAGCGTTAACTTAAGCACCCAAGAGTTAGGATGCCTCCCTAAGCGTCGCCGTGGGGATCGAACCTCCTCCCATTTGGTAAGAAAGCACAATCCTTACCACTAGATCCATAAATGTACCGTCTCTATTTTCAGCATTCAACAGCGGGGAAATGCGATTCGGGCTTTCTTTGGTTGCTGCCCTTCAACAAGTTTATGTTTGACAGAAAAATTGGAGGTTTTTCCGAGAAAAGTATATTTTCCTAATGATTTTGCGACCATTTCTGCAATGTTCCTAATTTGAGGTATGCTTTGATCAAAGAAAATGAATACATGAAAAAGGAAAATCCACATTTGTCATTGACGGTGGTTGTTTGACGGGACATGTGAGATGGAAAATGGCTTTTCATTCAAAAGTTGAAACCTCTCTTGCCGTTAAAAGTGGTGGGAACCAATTTTCAAGTAACTAATGGAAGAGGTTGAAAGACACACTTGCCCATGAAAATGCAAATAAAAAGTTGTCCCTCTCATGTTGAAATATAGCTCTCATCACAATGTTTTTAGAAAGCAATCAAGTAGCTCATTGCACTATCGAAGAAAACAAATGTAAAGGGTTGTGATTTTCCATCTACAAGGTGCATCAAGGTTCTTCGAGTTTATTCTATTTATTTTGTCGATATTCTCAACGTCCATCTTCATTCTTAAATTGAAGTGCTCATTATTATGCTACAACTTTTCTGTATTTATAATAGACAATGTAGCTTTGAATAGCTTTGATAAAATGTAAGCAATATGTTGTTGACAATTAAGATAAAAAGTATTTGAATGTAGTATAACCATAATATACCTACGTGAAAAGTTTGAACAATAATTTAACACTAAATTTTATTAAATCTATTATTTGAATTTACAATTTTAAGATATTTATTGTTTTATATGTGAATATTTCAAAATAGTTTAAAATTTAAAAATAATAATAAGGGAGCCCTTAGCCATGAGCATACATATTCGAGGGCTGGGTTTCGATAAAATGATGCTTTAAATGTACATAAGCTTTTTAGGTACTGACTTGTTAAAGGTCGATCTTAGGGTTGAACTAGTGAGAATTATAAAAATAATTTAAATTTTTATTATATTACAAAGATCACTATTTTAAATAAAATAAAATTTGAAAGATTAAAACTATTAATTTTAAATTTAATGAATAAAATTAAAATGGGAGTAAATTCAAAGACTAAATATTATATTAACCCATTTTTAATGGCAATTCTCCACACACCCACCATAGTGGTTCCCACCAAAAATCGTATTAGCCAAAGTGCCAAACGATGGTGAGGCCTCTCCCCTTCCTCCCAAAAGTCATTTATTTAACCAGTTTGCATTAACTTGTGAATAAGTAACTTTTAGGCAAAATGATTTTTGGAAATTGAACTTATGGTAGAAGTTAGATAATGGGCTTGTTTCCCATTGCATTACAAAAGCATATTCATATAAGTTAAGATAAAACTCATCTCACATGCTTACTTCATAAACCATAAATCACGTTAGAAAATAAGCTTCTTTCGCCAATCCAAACATGTTCAATGTGAATTGATTTATATTTGATTATAAGTAAAAGAAGTGACTGTTTATAAAAATGAAAACCTGTTTGAGTAAATATTTATGAAGTAAGTTTTGACAGAAAATGATTTGAAAAGGCATAAATTTTATTCAATATTACACACACACACACACATATATATATATATATATATTTGTCATGAATTTGGATTTGGAGGGAGGAGAATGATTAGTTGTAGTCTTGGATAGAAATAGGGAAACAGGTTGAGCCCGCGGGGTTGCGAACTCACCCTTCCAACCCGCCTTTTTAAAAAATATATTATTACATTTTATATTATTTTATTTGAGTTAAAATATTTTTTTTACCTTTTTTATATCAATATTGTTTTACAAAAAAAAAAGTAACACCGAATTCTTTTTCTACTTCTCAAGATACATTCAAAAGTAATATAAAAATATTTTATTTATTCATGTCAATTTTTTATAATACTAAATTTAAAATTACAAAAAATATTAAAACTTATATATTATTAAATTATAAAAAGATATAGCAAAACAATGTTTTTTGTGCTTTTGGGTCAAAATAAAATAATATTGCATTGTGGAATTTTTTAATTATATTTCAATTTTTTATAAAATGTTCTATAGGTTGGTGGATTCGGGATAGGAAAATGTCAGTCGATCTCGTCTAACCCGTGGATCACTCTAGTGTGGAGGCGTGTTTCTTCTAAAGGGCTAACAGTGTAAAAATCCATGGAATCATCTCCCAACAAAATTAAATAAAGTAACCTCACAATCACTCTATCTATCGAAGAAAGGAAAAACACTTCCTCTGCTCTCAAGATTAGGCAAAGTGAATGAATGCTAATAGTGTAATGAAAAATCAAATTCTTTGTTTAGCCAAAAAGAAGAAGAATAAAAAACTGCTGAAAAATTATCATTATAAAATTTATTGTTCAAAGAAATCTTCAAGTATGTGCAACTTTTTTCAACATATCTTTAGCTTTGTGCGCATGTCTTCTGTTTTATATATATAGTTACATACAATTAAAAAAAAAGGTTACATATGCTAAAAATAAGTTGCTCATCATGACTTTCTAAACAAATTCATGATACTTTGGACAACAGATTTTATAATTAAAAATTTTTCAACACTTTCAAAAAAAAAATATGAATTTTTTAATGTAACACAGATTTAAACACTTATCATATGATATTATAGATAGTGTTTTCCTTTTGTAATGTCGATTTGTGATCTCATTAACACACATTATGATGTATGCATGTAATTAACTCTAAAAGGTCACATGCACATAAAAATAAGATATTTACTTTTTATGATGGTTTGCAAAAAGATAAAAATAATCTTGTATTGTAGAATTAATTGACATCAGTAATTTTTATATTATATAAGTGAATTATACTATATACATATAAAGCTATTTCTTATTAGTTATTATAGTGGTTAAATGCTTTCAAAAATGCAAACTAATAATTCATTATAGTGATTTAATGCTCTTCCTGTTTTGTGGCCAACCTTTTTGGCAAAATTATTAGATTTAATTCTTTAGTAATTTTTTTAATTTCTCTATCGATCAAATTGTTGGCAATCAATTAGTCCATTTGTGGAAATATATAACACTTAATAATATTCAATCAAAATTTAGTATATGGATTTTTTGAATAAGATTTGTGTGTTTGGGAATCCGTTAGGATAAAGGAGTTGCGGATTTTGGAAATACTTTTTACGGATTTTAAGATGTTTTTGTCTTGACTTGCGTGTAGAAAAAGTGTTTTCCCAAGCTTGCACAAACGTTAGATTATTATTTATATTAAAAATCACATATTAGAAGATTTAATTAGAGAATTGAATCTATAATGCAAATCTTCTAAGTTTTGTTGTTTTTATATATGGTCAATGTATGTAATTTTAATTCATTCATCAATGTATTATGTATTACGGATTTAAAAAGCTTAATTACACTGAATCCCTTATGTTTTCTAATTAGATTCATTATAATAAATCTTTCATAGTCACATATGGTATTATCGTAAACTCTGACAAAACTTTTATAATTTGTTTTCCTTTTTGGATCCTAATCAATGTTAATTATTGTAATAGTTATGTTTATAACAAAGTATTTTAAAACTCCAAGATTAATTTTTTTTTCTCCCTAGGCCTTGTTAGAGTTGCTAAAAAAGGAAAATAAAAATAATTCCATTGCATAATATTTTGAAACATGCAATGTCCTTTATACTTTGACGATAACTACATGTTTGTAAAACTCTCCTCTTATATTACATATCATGCAAGTAATTGTTTAAATTATAAACAATAAGAATTTGCACATTTCTTTTTTGAATGAAATCGCAAATTATATATTAATAAAATAAGAGGTTACAAAAATAATATTTTACATGATGGAAAGCTATAAATGAGATTATGGAATAAGTGAGAGGGGGAAATATAAGTAGTTACAGAAGAGAGATTCGATAATAACAAAAGGGAATCCTTTAGAATTTTCACATTTCAATTTCCGATAATTAACAACTAACTGATGCTCCCTTTAGTCATTCGTATAAGAGTTATTTTTCATTTCAAAAAATAAGAGTTTAATTTAGATAAATTAAAGAAGTTAGTTATGTTAATTATTTGTAACAAATAAATAATACATTTCATTATAAGTACCATGGAATGAAAATCCTTGAATGTGTGCAATGAATACGAATACTTTATAAAAAATTTATAAGATCAAGTCAATTAAGATATTGTATTTAAAACCAAATTCAACTTAATTAGCTCTTCCATTTTCTATTAAGTATCAGACATAGTATATGACACTACTAATTACATTGTATTCGATTATATTGTTGTTTTTTTAAATGGAGAAAAGCTATTACTTATCATAACATATTTTTCCATCAACCGTGCTCAAATAATGAGACATCTTTTAAGAGAATTTAAATTTGTTCAGATGAATCTTACTGTTGTTTAATCTCTTACATAACAAGAACATTTTAACATCCATTATTTAAAAACAAAACAAACCTATTATAGAAAACTATTATAAAAACGGAAAATACCATTTATCATATTTTTTATAGCTTCTAGATATCCTCAAGTTCTTGGCATAGTCGGGTATTAAATATGAGCACATTTCTCATTGTTAATTCAAACCTCAATGTGGTATGGAACTAACCATTTTCATTAGATCCAATTTATGATAATACCATTTATCATATTTTAATCATATGCAATAGTGTAAACATAAGAACTTCAACATGTTTGACATAAATGGAAAACATGAAAACTCGTAACTTGTTTTCCTTTCAAAGCTTACCACTAGTAACTCCAGTCACTCATTTTAATGTATATAACAAATCATCTCTTGCTAGCATCTCACTACAATGGCTTCATCTTCTTCCATATTTTTAGACTCAAGTTCTCAAGTGATCATTACAGAAGAAGATTTCAAGAACTTCCATGGCATTGATCGGAAGCTCTTCCTCCGGCTGGTGGCTGATATCGGTCATGAACCGAGGCCAGCCACACTGTTTATGGCTTTATTCTTATGGTTTGAGAAGAAGGCCAAGGATTTCACACTCATCTCCAAGTTGCTCCAATGGCCACAAGCTTTACTAGCTGATCTCACAAACGAATCTGCCTTGGTCTTCACATGCATTCATAGTACTAATGACCAGTGTTTGACCAAAAATAACGTTAACTCGAAATACTTTGACTTGCCTTTGACCCAGAAAATCACTAACAGTGGCATCACCCTCCATTTCATCCACCAGAATCGTGTCGGCATAAAACAAGAGATCATGAAATTAATGAACAATGTTTGTGACCGAGCTTTTGACGATATCGTTGTTCAATATTTGTTGCAGAAAAAGGCTGAGAAAGAACATACGGTATACTGCGGTCCGGTGATGCAACAAGGGGTGCGCAATGTTAATGTTGGTTTTGAGGTTGCAGTTTTACCACCACCACATGCGGTGGCGGCGTCGCCGGTGGTGGTTGAAGGTTTATGTGATGCATTTGGTGTTAGGGTTTTGAATAATGAAGAATGGGAGAGGAAAAACGTGATAGTGGCAGCAAATGATAGGACTATATTTTTGACATTCTCGAAAGGATACCCCATTTTTGAATCTGAGATTCGTGAATTCTTCTCCAGGTGATCTCTCATATCGCTATAATTTTTTTTTGAATTATTACTTCTCCTTGTACTTAATAGTTAGATAACTAATTTACATATATTAATAAAATTAGTTAACTTAATTTGGTTCTTTTTGTAAAATATGTGTATTAATTTTCCTAAAATGTTTTTAAATCATTTTCATTGATAACTATTTCATTGGTAAAAATTCTCTAAAATGTGTAATGATAGAGATAATTTAGGGGGAAATTAGGTTTGATTGTACAAAATTTTCTGAATTCTGAGTTAATTGCATATAACTTTATGACACTTCAAGATTTGACTTTAAACCCCTCAAACTTTTATGTTTATAGCTAAACCCTTGCGGTTAAGTTACCGTTATCATTTTAACAAAGATTACAATGTCGGATCAATAGAAGACTCGTTGCATCTTTGTAACTTAATAATTTTATAAAACTCTCATGAATTTTTTTTTCTATGATCAAACTCTTGTGAACTTCAAGCAAATTGCATATAATCCCTTTTCATAAATTTAAATTTTGAATGTCAAGGAAGTTATAAGGTGACTTAAAATTTAAGGAAGTTTTATAAAATTATTAAGTTACATAAGATGTTATCTAGGATATATGCCATCAAATCAAAAGAATATATGCAATGTGCCTTCTATTGATGTTACACAACAATTTCCATAAAACAAACAAGATTAACTTAATGGCAATGAGTCCATGATAACAAAAAAAAAACGGTTAAAGGAGTTAAATTTCAACTTTGAAATGTTAGAAAGTTATATGTAATTGACTTGAAATTCAAAGGGTTTCGTGCAATTTAATCAAAAGAACTGTAGATTTAAAGATAAAGTAAATTTAAGTTTTATAGTTAGAACCAAAGTATCCTTCAATTAACATTTTTATTTTTTTAAAAAAAATTACCACCAACCTAGCTCTCTGTCACAGGAAGGGAGACACACACACACACACACAGTCATTTAGTGATTCAATTGAGCTGTGGGTTATTAATTAAGCTAGAGGCTCTTCACAATTACCACCCCAATCAACTTTTCTAAGGGATTAAAGAAACTAAATATATTACTTAAAATTATGTATTATTTATATCATTATTTTAGATATAAATCTACAAGTTAATCAAATTGATTGAAGAAAAATGATAAATATACATATGTAAAGTAATATATTTAACTTCACCAATCTTCTTGAATAAAATCAATTGATTCTTATACTAAAATCTGGAGTAGTTGCTTTTATATTTAAAATTGAGGAGTGAGCAATTATTAAGTTGTACAGTGACTGTATTTTGTATTGGCGAAACATGATTTTGGCGCTGGAAAAAATGAACAGAAGATATGGAGATGTGATAGAAGCAGTGTTAATGCAAGAGGTGCAGAGTGTGGAGGAGCAGCCACTGTATGCTCGTCTGGTTCTTCGTCCTGAGTTCGCACATATGATGGAAGCCATCCTTGAAGGCACCACAAACAAATCCAAATTCTGCATCAATGGCAAACATCTTTGGGCCAGAAAATATGTTCCCAAGACCACCAAGTCCACGCCCGCCACTTGAATCCTTCCGTTTCTTCAACTTATCCATCACTCACATGTTCACTTCTTCTCAAGCCTGCTACCATTCATATTCTTCTCTTGATATATCCAAAACGCCAAGATTTGTTTTGAAGTCGTGCTAGCTAGTTAAGTTTCAATCATTTCAGAATTTAAAATTCCAGTGAACTATCAAAGCATGCTAGCACGAGAACTGAAATTCACAACTTCAAACCTAGGGACAGAGCTCACATACGACAAACTTACAAAATTCATAACTTTAAGTATCTTTTATCCCCTTTTGAACTACCTACTTTTAAGGGAGTTCTGCAATCAAATCCTGTGCTCCAGAAATAATATATCGGACAAGTTCCAAAATATATGTTGATGAATCACTTTCACTTATTATTAACAAACCCTTTAGACTTGTAAAATATCATCAAAGATCAGCAGGGTCAAACCATCTTTTCTCTCTTAGTTTAGGTGAGCCGAGTCCAAATGGGTCCTCAAAGATCATCAGGGTCAAACATACTTCCAAACTCAGCTCTTACAGAGGCACTAATAATTCGCCACAAAATCCTCATACCATGAGCGAAATTTGAAACCAGCCAGATGAACCTTTGTTGGCAACCATCCATGAATACAAAAAAATATTTATTGTGAACCTGAAATGCCCCACTGAAATGCCACACCCTCCGAAGATCATTTACCACGTAGGGATTAACTAAAACGTAGGTTCAATCTTCCTATTGTAACAAAATTACAACACAAGTAAACAAAATAAAATATCACTCTTTTCATACTAATAACTCACAATTACTGAAAAACAATTTCATTTTGATAATTGATGGCCTAATGGTTTCTCCAGTAAGCTAGTGTGCAAAAACTAATTATTAATTTAAACCAAAAGTTTGCCACCTAGACGCACATAACAAGCTGTATCATGAAATCCAATCACGTTTAGCAGGAAGAGTTTGGAAGAAAATTTTTACACATTAGAGAAAGTTATATTACACAACGAATGGTACAATTGAAGCAAAGAAAAAGGCATGAACAGACATATGTACATACACAGGACACAAAATTGTATTGGCACGGTAAGCCAGCAGTGTGTAAACAAAATAGAAAACAGCTACTGCTACGTCTTTCTTCGAAGTAAGCCTTTTTTTCATGTCAACTTAAAAGAACAAAGGCTAGAGATTCTCGGTGGATCGTTGGAAAATATCATACAAAGAAAGAAGAATTTCCACACCTATCAATGCAATGATGAGCCACTCCAGAAAATCTGACTTCCTATTTTGAAGAATTTCTTGAAGAAAACGAATATTATGCTGCAGAATTTTTTTTTTTAAAAAAATAATGGGATTAATTTGCAAATCTATTAATAAAAGACTAGACTTGCAAATCTATCATGATCGATATCTCACCTCCACAAACTTCAACTTAAAATCGAGACTTGCAAATCTCTGAGTGAGCTCAAATTCATCCCTGAGGTACTCCCATATCTGAGCATATTTGGCATCTTTCCAAGCAATATCAGATCTGTTGAAATCATTCAAATAATTATAAGTTGAAGTGACACAAAAATGAGAATTTACTCTGAATCCAAAGCATTCTCAGAAATTTAAGAAGAAAATATTCGTCATAATGCTCAAAAGTCAAAATATATATAGTCTTGAATAATGACGATCATAGGAAGACTGGCACAAGTAAATAAGTTTGAATTTATAGCAAATGTATTTTTGTTGCTGAGAAAAATAGAAAAATTTATTTATGTTTATCCTTGGCATAAGCATTGGCATTTCAAAGCAATTGTTTAATTTATTATCATATCCACAGGCATTCTGTATGCAATTGTTCAAATTTATTTATCTACTAGAGGAATGAGATCAATCATTAAAAAATGAGATGGACAAACCAAATGTACCACATCATCTAAAAGTTTTCTTTATGCTGAAGATCAAATAAACATAATCAAACGTAGCTATTCAATTGGTTGACCGGCAGGTGCTTCAATTTAAGATTTTTTCAAGGGAGACAATGACCATATCAAGAGAGACACAGAAAGCTCAAGTTCCTCAGTAATTTTCAACAAAAGCAAAAAAGGAAAAGAAGAAAATAAATATATACATATGTGTGAGAATCTAAGTTGCCTTTCTCGACATGCATACACACTCAAGGTAAATCTCCGTTGAATATCATAATGATGAACTTAAGGATAGCTTTACCAATCTATGAATTACCTCTCAAGTGATGTGATTATTTAGGATCTTGTTAGGGGTTTGCTTTTCCATGAGCTTATCTTCTCATATAAATCTGACCCAAAGACCAAAGAAACCACTAGGGATTGAAGGTTTAAACAGTTTAAAATAATCATAGCAAGTGATGTTTGCCCATAACTCAAAAATCCAGAACCAATTGGTGGTTTGTCCATCTCTCTATCTTGCTTTCCTAATTACCTATTATTTTCCTCAATCACTCGAATTCTCTTCTTTTTCTGTTTCAAAAAACATTTCTATCTTGCTGTCTGAAAAACTCATAGGATATCATCAGACTACATCCAAAAATTTCTAAAATTAAGCAAGAAAATCCAATAAATTGCGCCAAGGTATACGTAGAGGCAAATGAATAAAGTTGAACAGTTAATAATTCTATTGACGTAATATAATATACTACATACAGGGAAAGGATAAACGTTGTATGACTTTAACACAGCAAGGATGATAGAATTGGGATCAGGAAAATCCTTCTCTTTTTCTTTGGGCAAAAATTGGGTACTCAAAATAGCAAAGATTACAATGTCAACCCATTTTATGAATTACGGAGCAAGCAATCAGATTATCATGAATTCAGTTCCCAAACTAATTCAGTTTCAGCATATTTCTACTTGTAAGAAAAATATAGAATCAAAAAACAACAACAATGGAACACTAGACCCAAGGAAGAAGCTACTTAATAAATTGAAGCAAGAATATATATAATAATGTGATTCTATGAAAAATAATTTCCTTGTGTCAGTATGTTGACAATTTTCCTTTGACAAGACTCCCAATCTAAGACTTTGGAAAATTAGAGATTTGCAGTGGTTAGGGACTTATATTAAGTTGTGAATTTCCGTTTGCGTTGAGATTTATATTTCTACATCTTATTTAAGCTATTCAGATGGTTAAGTGAGAATTTTAACGTTTAAAATCCAGGGTTTCTTGACCAACTACTGAGCTTCCAAGTCATTGCTGTCATACCTCAATAATGAAAGGAAAAAAACAAGGAACATTTGAGAAAGAAAAGAAAGAGAAACAGAAGGGAATATAGCTTCTCATGTTATGGGTCAGCAGTCTTCAAGGCGGAGAATACTTAAATTACGTAGATACCAAAAATGTTTGCAACTGATGTCCGATGACATGATTAAGCCATTTGATAATGAGGGTTCAATAAGTAATTAATTCATGACAACAGTATTGCAATGACGTTGGAATAATTATGGTTAGGTTGAACATGCATAGGAAATATTAAAAAACTAGAAATGATTTCCATGCAACGCATGGATTCTAAAAAAATGAGTTGCATTGTGCATGGCTTGTAAACAATGCAACTTGCAGTGTATTCTATATAGAGAACTGAAGAGAATCAGAGTAAGATGCATCTGATTACACAATTATTCGCTTTCTTAAAAGTTACTCACAACTTAGGACTGTATGTCTACTCTTTAAAAATAGTAATGTGCATCGATACTCTTTGAAACTTCCACATCTATTGCCCATGACAAAAGAATTACCTCTCAAATAGTCCGAGCTTAAGAATTACATCAGCAAGATTTGAATTTGCCTTTCCCACCAATTGGAATAGCTTTTTCCTCTGCATTTTAAATTTTCCTGTCATTTCCATCTCACGGTTTATGTCAGTAAATTCCGCAACCATTCCATCAACCTAGCACAGAAGTTTTTGGGGCTGGGGTTAGAGGAAAGCCAACAACATATCCACACGTCAGATAATTTTAACATAAGGTGAACATACCTGTCGTCCATAATAGTCAAGTGCAATACTTTGACCAAGAACACTACCAATAGTACGGATTCCATCAATATTCAAGTACTGTAACGTTATGTAATCCAGCCCACCTTGCATCCATGTACTTAAAGCAGGTTTTTCTCTTACTTCATACTCTACATTTTTTTGAAAAAGAAAAATTAAAAATAAAGTTAATCATAGCATTAAACCTGTAAGATGCCATCCAAAAAATGAATTTATAAACTTCATATTAGAGTCAATAAATCTTCTTCCATCAAAATGGTGTATCAAGAAAAATTCAAAGAAAATGCCATATTTTTTTCTCCACAGAAATATGCTAGGATATAAGAAATATTTATTACTCGTAACTAAACCCCAGAAACGTAACAATAGACATAAGTAGTTTGTAACTGAATTAGCCAAGTCTGTTAGTGCAGCTTAAAACAATCTTAATAATGACACTAATTTAAATATTGAGGGAGCAAACTGCTTGCCCTATGGCTATCATTAAGGTTTCTGATAGGAATTGGAATTTTAAATGATAAAAATTATGGATGATTGAATCATGCAGATAATAAAATTGATAGAGACAAGATTATGATTCAAAGGACTCAAAGAAAGATGTTTCCTTTGAACCGTCATCCTGTTTCAAAGAGACTAGAGGCCTAAACAACAAATATCCTCATGAAATAAATTTCCAGCAACATGCTGGAATAACATTCATTGCTGCATTGACATTGCATGACCTATCTCTTATGATGAAAGCTGTACTACAATTAATGCATTCTATAAATCACTGTCTATTTTGATAAATTTGAAAACCATTTAAAAGGATAACCTTGTAAAATAGAAGAATGACGTAGCTCAGAGATTTTTATAAAACAATGAAATAAATACTTATTGATATAATAGCTCACCATCCTTTCTCATTTCAGGAAGTAAGCCAGAAGCATGTCTTTCTACAATTTTAAGGTAATCATCAACCTCTTTCTCAGGGACATTAAACAAGACAATGGAGCCATACTGGAAAACAACCATGTAATAGCAGTCACTTCCACTCAAGCAGGAAGCACCTGGAGCCTGAAACAAAATGCAGCTTTTATTTATTGTTGTACATTATGACTTACAAACATTTAATCAGAGCAGTAAAGGGATACAATTCTCCAAATCATCCCATGGAGTACATATAACAATATTAATTATTTGACCATTATATTATTCACAGGCAGATAGAAATCTCTTCTCACATCCAATTATATAAGGAAATTAAAAATATAAAAGAAAATCGTGACCAATGCTAGAACATTGGTTTCTATTTTCTTTAAAACCATATGGGGCCTATTAACCAAGTCCTGCTATCCAAGAACAGGAATTCAGATCGTCAAACCGAGCATTAAATAGATTACACTAAATATATTATCTGTGTGTGTGTGTGTGTGTATTTTCATTATATACAATTGAATAACTTTTCATACGCTACAACAAATAGTTCATTCAATGATGCCACAAGCATTAGTCCTCAAGATAACAGAACAAAATGACTGATATACAATTAAAATGGTGCAAGGGAAAATCACAAATACAACCAAAAGCTCAAACAAGTAAAATGCGATTTCCACCATTTTCTTCAACAAATTCTGAGCTTAAGGCTACCAAAACCAATATTTCTAACAAGCCAACATTATTCAAAATGAGTCCCCTCAATATAGAACAGGTACAAATGGGAGACTTATTAAGTATGGATAGAGTACTTGTATATTATAAATAGTTGTGCTGTCAAACTTGGTGCCTTTGTCCTGTACAAACAAAACTAACAACAAACATTATTTCTCTTACTTCTATTATATACTAACCCCACTCCAATGTAGGGTTTATTGAATATTTATTCAAAACATCTATAACTTTTTCGAGTGCAAAGAATACAGAAGACCAAGGAACCAGGCACAAGTGACCGCATATAACAAATTCTTCACACAAAAGAAATTTGACCATCTGTCTAAAGCAATAAATGCATGCCTATAAATCATGATACAAGACGACAAGGACGATGACAACAACAGCAACAGCGACAACAACAAAAACTTTGCCCCACCAAGTGGGGTTGGTTACAAGGATTGCACATATTTATTATACTATGCCGAGACCAATTCTTTTGATAAGCCAATCAAAAGATGATGAAAATTCAGTTTAAGGAAGTTGGGTAGATACACAAGAAAAGTCATCTGACTAAATATTTCTTGCTCTTACATAAAGAAAAGTGTGCAGTATTTTAAATTCTTTATCTTACATAGCATATCAAGTCCTTTATCTTACATAACACATTAATCAAAGGTGATGAAAATTCAGCTCAAGGAAGTTCGGTAGGTACAGAAGAAAAGTCATCTGACTATATATTTCTTACTCTTATATAAAGAAAAGTATGTACTACCTCTGATCCTAAGAGGCGGTTGAACCATTTTCAGAAGATTAAGAAAACTAAATACATTACTTTAAAGTATTTATATTTATCATTTTTCTTTAAATTAATTTGACCGACTTATAATCTAATATATAATCTAATAATGCATATAAATAAATACTTTTAAGCCATGTGTTAAGTTTCCATAATCTCCCAAAAAAAGTCAATTGACTTTTATGTCAAGGATCTAAGTTAATCTTATATAAAATCTGTTATCTTACATAACATGTTAAATTATAGTAAATACAATATCTTTTGCTACTAAACATACTTCAGGAGCATAGCTCGAGTGATACGTACCCTGGAATCCAAAAGATTGCCAAACTTGAGAACAACATAGTTAGTCATCCGTGATGATGGCGGGACAAAATTCGGTTTGTTCCGTTCCACCAAGCTTTTTAAATCAACACTACATCCGCAGAAAGGCAGGTGAGATATAATATAAATCAGCATGCTGTTACACTGTCCAATCACGTCATGAATTGACTGACTATCTAGGGTCTATGTCTCCAATCAGTTCGCTTTAAAAAAATTCGTTTCAGATGAACATTATTCAGCAAATGTCCGACATTTCATTTCAGCATTAAAAATAATGTATCATGTAACCTCAAATTAACTTAGCAAATATCTCGTTCATTTCCAAAAGAGAATTTCAGACCTGGTTGAAAAGAAATAAGCCTTGACAGGAATATGAACTTTAGCATCTTCCTGTACGCTACCATTATCGCTGTCGGCAACCTCAGAGCAAGCGATGGAGTCATTCCAGGTCAAGTTATCAACAGAAGTGTCCGAAGAAATGCACCGAACAACCAGAAAACCGAAGCTCGACCCGACACCGTGGGACCCTCCAATAGACGAAACAGAGGAGTCAGCGAAGGGTGCGTTGGTTCTGAGAAAACAGAAAGGAAGTCGAGGTTTGGGATTAATGAGGGTTTGAGGCTTCAGCCTGCGAGATTGAGAGAGAATTGCACAGAAAGAAGAAGACGAAGAAGGAGAAGTAGAAGAACAATATGGAGAAGTGAGAGTTGAGGAAGAAGAGAGCGAGGACGGAAGTCGCAGAGTCCTGAGGTGGGCGTCTAACGTGCGCCACATCTTCTTGGTTCCGCAGGGTACTGAGCGTGAGAATTCGCCAGTTTTGTTCTCCCTCAAGTCCCAGCTATCCGGTACCGTTTTAGGGATCTGGATCGTTTGCGGTCACGCCTAGGACTACGTAGTAAGCAATAGGACAATCTGAACCGTTATGATGATATGACGATTGATCATGACACCTTACCAAATTTTAAATTCAGGGAAACCAAAATCTAAGGGTCCGCGTGACGTTGAGTTTTTTTGTTTTAAAACGTATTTTTAAAAATAAAATGTGTTAGTCTGGGTTTGAATTAATTTTTAACATTATTTTAAAATAAATTTTATTCAAATTTAAAAGTAATAAAAAAAAATGTTTTGAAATTTTGGTTTTGTTTTGAAATAGAAAGACGCTCTCCTCCCGTGCTCTTCAACCTCTCTCACACACTTAACAGTTGCTCTTGCTTGACAGATACACGCAACTTCCCTTTCTCTGATCATAAAGCCCCCTGATCCCTTTCTTTGCCTTTCGTCCTCCCTTCTGACAGTTTTCTTCTCTTTTATGTTAATCTCTCCCTTCCGTTTCTTTGCGTGATTCATGAACGGTTTCTCTGGGAGCGTCTTACTGATCAATAAAACACCGATTCCATTTCAAGCCCGAGCGAGCAAAAGCAATGGAATTTTGCCCCAGAAGCGCAAAGAAACAATAAGAAAGCATAGCGGATTTCATATGGGTTCCATTGGATCAAACGAATAAACATTGAAAATTAAATGCCCGAAAAAGCTGGAAGGAAATGGCGCTTCTGTTCCACTTTTCTTCGATCATTTAACCAAAATCAAGCAAAAAGGAGGGAGAACGGAACGGAACTGAGGCAGAAACTAAACAGGCTTCTTTGAGACCGTGTGGATCCAGGAATTGTAGGCGAATCAATTAGATTTTCCGGCGAAGCGTGGGAACGAGAAGGTTCATTATTGTTGAAGAAATAAAATGGAATATGCTTAGATCACAAACTTCATGACGGTTTCTCTCCTGCGTCTTACTGCACAAGCATTGAATATCACATTGAGTATTTTTAATTAGCATTGTTTATTTGTTTACAGAATTGAAAATTATTATAAATGATATTAGGTCTTATTTATAACTTATAATTAGGCCTTTTTTAAATGTTTTCTAATATTGGATGAGTTGGAAATTATGTCATGAATACAATAAGAAGGAAGCAAGTAAAATAACTTCCTATCCTATTTTTCTATTGCTGTGAGTGGGTAAACTCATTAATTTTTATATTTTTATTTTTTATAATTATTTTATTTCATTTTAAATTATTAAATTTGTATTATGTTTAATTTTTATTATTTTTTATTATTTGATGGTAGAATAGTTGATTTAACATACCATTTCCTATTTCTATTTCACAACACATTTTTTAAATTGGAAACCAAAAAAACTTAAAACTAAAAACTAGTTTCAGTTTTTAAAAATTTTGAAACTTAAAACCCAAAACCATCTCGAACGGGCCTAAATTAAAATTATTTAGTATCTCGCCCCACTTTTATTATCTAGGCTAACATCTATTAAATACTACTTTTAAATAAAATCGACATAAAATTCATCTTAAATACTTATTTTGAATTGTATAAACTTATTTAAAATAAGTTAATTGGTTAAAGTATACTTTTAATCCTTTATGTTTGTGTCAGATTTCATTTTGGTCTTTTAAATTTAAAAAATGCACTTTCAGTCTCTCAAATTTAACGCCGTTAATCTCCCTTAACGGAAATTATTGACTAATCAAATTTAATTTATCGCTGTCTAATACATAAAGCATACTCACCTTCTCTCTCATCGAGCTGCCTCAAACATGACATCTTCCATTGGTGGAGCCTGAAGCGTACAAGCAATGGTGGAGCCTGAAGCAATGGTGCTTAGGGAGCCAATGATCCATATCAGAGAGAGTTACAGAGGCGTGCGAGTTCTGCAATTGACGGCAAGGAGGCCAAGGCCCACACGGTTGAGCTTGAAAGAACAGGAACAGGGGAAGAAGATTTGATGTCGAGGCGAGTGACGTAAACGAACTGGCCCAGTTGGATCTTGTCGCTGTAAATCAAATCCACATCCTTGTCGGAAATGGAAACGTAAGCAGAGTGCTTGGAGTCGGAGACTTTAAGGATCGTTCCCTTCGGCAAAACAAGGCACAATCTCGATCACCTGAAGCAGAGCAGAACGATGCTCACCAGTAACCCTCATATTCCTGTTTTCGGCGTTCTCCAAGAGCTTGGAGAGCACCCAGGGAGTGAGAGAAGCCATGTAACAGCTTGTAGAAGCTGCTCCTCCTCCCCTCGAAGACACAGTTTAGGGCTTGTTTGGTTTGGGGGAAGGGGGGGAAGGGGATGAAAAATAAATCCCTCCCCTTGTTTGGTTTAAAATTTTGAAGGGGAGGGAACGCAAAATATGCCCTCTCATTCCCTCCCTTCCCCTTATTTTGATTCCCTCCAAATTGGGGTTTTTTGGAGGGAAGCAAAAGATTATGACTAATTTACCCCACCAATTTTATTATATTCCCATCCATACCTTTGGTAGGTTAAAATGCATCACTTCTCAACCTCTTCCTCTACTCTCTAGAAATAGTTTAGTTAACCAATACTCTCTTCCTCCTCTGCTCTTACAAGTTGGATTAAGGTGCCAAGTTAAGTATAAATTCAGTATTTTGAAATTAACCTACATATAAATCCTATTTTTTAAATATTTAAATAAATTATATGATAGAAGTACCTTAATAATTGTTTTAACTAATTAAATATAATGAGTGATTAATTTTCATGAGTGAAAACAAATTTAAATAAATTGTATGAGTAAATAAATATAAATCAACATATAAGGGTAAAATGGTAAATTGATTATTAACTTTCCTCCATTCCCCTCCTGAACCAAACAAAATATCATTAAAAATCCTCCCCCTTCCTTCCCCTCTAACTAAACCAAACAAGGTAACTTTATACCATTCCATCCCTTCCCATCCCTCCTATCCATCCCTTCCCTTTCCCCTCCATCAAACCAAACATAGCCTTATGGAAGCGAGAGAGGCGCGCGTTGGAGGTGGAAGTGAGAACTGAGGAAGAGTGAGGAGAAAGGGTCGCTGTCGAATCTCAATGTGACATGGGAGAAGTCGCAGCTTTGGCAAAGGAAGACGACAGGTGTCAATGGTAGATGTCATTTTTGAGGCAAGTCGATGAGAGAGAGAGAGGGTGACTATGTGCATAATCATCAATTAAATTTGATGAGTCAGCAATTTTCATTATGAGAAATTAACGGACGTTAAGTTTGAGGGACTATAAGTGCACTTTTTAAATTTAAAGGGCTAAAATGAAACCTAAAACAAATATAAAGGACTAAAAGTATATTTTAGCCTAAATTAACATAGACACTCACGCACTAGTAATCAAACTTGCAGATATTACCTCACATTCGTTTTGAAAACGTAGTGTGTGTTTGGCAATCCGTTGGGAGAAAGAAGTTTACGGATTTCAAAATGATTTTACGGATTTAGAGATTTTTTTTACAAATTTTGATATTTTTTTGTTTTAATTTGCATGCATTAGTAAGAAAAAAATTTCCCAAACATACGCTATAAACATTTCTTAAAATTAAAATATATGTTTTGCAAGTACTAGTAATCAAACTTGCATCTTCTAGGTCAATTCCAAATCTTTAATATATATATATATATATATATATAACATTTTACAATTTCAACACTAAAGCCTGCTGATAACATTCCGTTCATGGGGTTCTTTCATCAACTTCTGTGAATGAAGCTTCACGCAAAGTTAGTATTCAATTTCTGACCAGATACATTACCTCGCACATCGCAAGAATTAATTTAGTAACAATAAATAGCACAAGCTTTGATGTGATTTATTTGTTCTAATGAATAAGTTCTGCTTCGTCCTTTGGCAGCTCATTTCGATCTTTTGAAAATCAGGGAATGGTTTCAAATGTTGCATCAACAATTTGGTCCTGCTTGCTGCGAGCTAGCCTTGCCCGATGTCTAGCTCATCTTTTTTCCACCTAACAATCATCAAACAGAAGGAGAAGAGTGTGTTTCTCTGTGTAGAGAAGTCCAAAGGCTCCGGATCATTTTAGATTTAGGGTTTATTTGGATTAATGGTGGAAGTTATTTTTTTAACATGATTTACTGTTTAAGAGGTAAGTATGTAAAACAAGTTTTGTCTTAACTTGCACAAACGTATTTTTATAACACTATAGCAAAGGGGTTCTAAGACGAAATTTGATGGTAAATAGTGACCATCACTAATATGTTTCCATCGGTGACACTACAAAAAAAAAAGGCAACATTAGTAGCTGTTATTTTATGCAGGTGTAGTGGTTTCGGAAACAACTGCAAAACCCACTCTGACAAGCGGTTTAGCAGCAATTTTGCAGAACCGATATGCACATAGCTAAAACCACAACTACTTTTGCATCGCTTCTGGTAAACCGCGGAAAAAAAAGAACCTAAGAATCAAGAGGAAATATTTGTAGCGGGTATAAGACCACTACTAAAGAGCATTCCAGATTTTCTGTCGTGAAGTTAGCTGTGGTTTAAAACTGTTACTAAAATATAATATTTGAAAAATAATAAAATATAGCAACGGTTAAAAACGTTTACTGATTTTTGAATAAAAAAATGAGTTTCCCACCAAAGTTTTTAGCGAGGGTGGTGAAATTTTCCCGCCAACATTTTGCAACAGCTTTAAAATAAATAAATAATTAACTTTAACATATTAACCTCATTAGTGTTGAATAAGGAAATTGGGATGGGAAGGTAATAACCTCTGCAATGCTTCTTCAGTGCAAAGCTTTTGAAATCCAAAAAATGAAGAAATGAGGGGTGATGTGTGTTATAGTTGTTCAGTTAGTAGTTGTTTTGCCAAAACCGCCACTAATAGGTAGCGGTTATTCCAAAACCACTATTCAAAACACTGCAAAATTCTATCAATATCTTGAAAAACGAAGATTTTAGTAGCAGTTTGTCAAATCACTACAAAATTCTCTAGAGTACCCAACCTTTCGAAGCTGCAACAGTTTGACCATAAAAGACCATTACAAATAATAGCACAAATTTAGAGACTTCTTATTTTTTGTAGCGGTTTGTTATTTCATAACCACTGTAAAATTACGTTACTATTTGGCATGTTCTTTCCACTAAAGGGCACCAACTTGACACCACATTTACAACGGTTTATAGCCACACTAGTATGTATCATTCTTAAGCTTTCCCGGCGTTGCAATTTGGCAGTGATTTGACTAAAAACTACTACCAATGAGTAATTTAGTAGCATTTTATATAACTGCTGCAAATGCCACCATTTTTTGTAGTGTGAACTGATTTGTGACCGAATTCCATGACCAAATTCCATAGCTAATTTGTTGCTTTTTTTTTTCTATCTGTAGTGATGCACATAAATAGATTTTCTCCTCCAGCTTCTAAATCTGCACCTATCTATATCTTTGCTATAATTCGTAGTGTGTGCCTTCACATGCTCATCTTTACGCAACAATCCTTTTTGTTTTCGGTGAATCCCCTTATCTCACTTAAAAATTTTAACTGATTCATTGAATTGAATTTGAAGAGAGAATATGGTGGACAATCTATTTAACCAGAATAACAGGGAACATATTTACTATTTTTCCAGTAACTCCCTTTAAACAAACTGATTTACTAATTAATATAATGTTCGTGTTTGGAGAGTGGTTTTCAATCACATTGCACGCAAGTTGAAATAAAATTCTTCTCACATACTTATCTCAGTATCCGTAAAATCATTACCCCAACAGATTTCCAAACACGCACAATGAATTATACCAGAGCGGAAGCAAGACATATATATAAATGTTTTATATCTGAAACAATAATTAAACACGAATTTTAAGCCTGACCAAATGGTATCCCATTCCCCCGTTGGTTCACTTTTGGGGGAAATCGATATTGAAGGATTCAGACGTACCTGACAAGTTGAACATATACTACAGATACCCATGCGGAATGCAGATCACGAGTATGGATCTGAATATGAGACACAGCAAAAACACGGAAGAGAGGGAGAGCTTTTTCACAGAGGAGGAGGGTAAACTTTTGTCGGGGGAGAGAGCGTTCTGTGCACTTCCATTTCATGTATGCTCATGGTCCTCAAATAAAGGGATGGGGGAAATAACCGTTTCCACACATTTCACTCCTCAACCTTTCCCACGCAAATTTCAATTTTTTAATTTCAAATTCATTCAATTGGGAATATTACAACTTTCTTCCCACATATTCTCTTATTTGCATTTTGACCCCAAAACATATTTTGGGCCTAATCCAATAAGGGTGGATTAGCCCATATTCCAACATCTTCTACTCACACTTGATGGATTAAGAATAGTGGGCCTCGTCTTTCTCCCTTCTCCCTTTCATACTAGTGCTTTGTCGTGACCACATGAGCATGACGTCTTTTAGATGTTTGTACTAGAAATCCATTTCACAGGACTAGCACAAGATAATCTTTCTTCGTGTAACTTGAATTTTATATTATGCCTCATATGTCCTACATTTAACTAAAAAATACTTTCACCTGACGAATCTAATCCCTTTAAGTCAACATAAGACTTAGATCGTCTTTCTCATATACGTGGTATCCACACTTATGAAATCTCCAAGTTGATATCATAAGGGACATGTCACAGACACCAGCATAGTTGTGTATTTATCAGGTAATCTTCCTTTCGCCCATATATCATTTTGATATACATCAACCGCTTTCCTAACATAGTACCTTGTATTGCATCCATCATGATAGTATGATGTACATTGAGATAGCAGTCATTGAAGTATACCTCTACGATAATGTTAAAGTCAAAGGACATAAGTAGAGATATTAATTTCTTGGGACTCACACAACAACGAAGCAGGGATCCATTCACTTGCTTCCCTTTTGCGGTTCTATAACATAAGTGGTATGAATCACATGCTACGGTGTTTCTCTTATACCATAAGAGCGTACGTTGTTTTTGAAACATTCTATTAACACCGTACAGACTTCTAGTCTAGATGTTCCCAACATCTAAATCCAAATTCTTCCTTTTCTCATATCTCATATGATGTCAGTATTGAAGAATTTGTTGTTTGGTAATAGGCATCATGGGAGCGGGTCCCCATGATTCTATCCATAGTTTATATGTACATACATTGGATCTCATCTCGACACGCTACACAGTTGCCGAGGTGACATGACTTGTATTTCTTCTCTATTATATCAGCATTCCTGCTGCCTTACTGGTGAATACAAGTATCTCATTTTTGCAGACTCCTCCTGAGTATCAAAGGCGATAGCTCGTGTGACACTACTAGAAAATCACATTTTAGCAAGGAAAATTAGTGATGACTTTGAAATTCCTCTCTAAATAGTTCAATTAGTGAGGAATTTAGTGAGGAATAATAAATTCGTCTCTAATGTCTAAATTAGCGAGGAAAATTAGCGATGACTTGTGTGTTCCTCTATAAAATGCTCAATTAGCGAGGAATTTAGCAAGGAAAATTACATCCCTTTCTAATTTTTCAAATTAGTGAGGAAAATTAGCGGCGACTTGGATATTCCTCTCTAAAATACTCAATTAGTGAGGAATATTATATTCCTCTCCAATTTTCCAAATCAGCGAGGAAAATTAACGACGATTTGAATATCCCTCTTTAAATTACCCAGTTAGGGAGGAATTTAGTGAGGAATATTACATTCCTCTATAATTTTTCAAATTAATGAGAAATTTTTTTAATGTAATATTGAGTTATTCATATTCATTTTAATATGAAATTTTAGAGGGATAAATGAGTTAATATATTGTTTAAATTTTAGAGGTTTAGTAAAACATGACCACTTTCCCTCTTATTTAAATTTCCCCCTAATTTGAATTTCGTACCACTTCCCTCTTGTATTTCCCTCTTATATTTCAATTTGTTGTTCTAATTTTGGACACACCATTCTATCAGGCACAAGATTCCTCACGGGTTAGCACATGGCATTCTCTAACCCTTAGCTAGGTCATTCCTTCACCGTTCACAATCACAGCACCACTGCTTGCTTGCCTAGTTGCCCTAGTCCACCTCTGCTTCCAGGCTAGACAAGTTCCAGCGCCTCTCTTCGGCCCTTGCTCAATTGGAAGAGTTCAGGTGTTCGACCCTCTCTTTTTGCTCATCAGAAGTGTTCAGGTGTGCGTTTTTTTCGCCTTTGCTTACAGATTCTAGTTTGCCTTTGCTCATCAGAAGCTTTCAGGTGTGCTTTTATACTCGTTATCTTTATTTCTGATCGCCTCTGCTTGCAGATTCTAGTCTACCTCTGCTTGCTTGAGAAAAGATATATAATCTTCCAGCACCTCTCTTCACTCGTCTTTTCTGCTCATCGCGTTTCAACTTCCAGTTTATGGGGTGACTCGAAAAAGCTGATTATTCTAATATTTATTTTTGAAATGCCTATGCGAGCCTTTTCTTAAAAAAATATATGGAACTGGAGATTGAACCCAGAATGCTAATCTTTTCTATTGAAAAATTAGATGGAGCTAGTGATTGAACCTAGATATCCAATGTTTAGTGGTTGTATGACCACTTTTACCATTGTATATTGCTTGCCACTCGAGGATTTATTTGCAGTGGATGGGAAACGGGTCATTATCACTTTTGGCTCACCTATGAAAGAGTTGGTAGTTGATAATCTCTTTCTGAAGGTAAATGAGATGATTATATTCTTTTAATGTTTATTTCCATATTTTGTGTTGAAAAGCGATCTTGTAGTGGGGAGTTTATTATACAAAAGCACATTTCACTTGAAACATTTTCTTATCAAGAAGAGAATGGAGGGAGAAAATGAATTTTCACTTTTCTATGTATGAAATTTCAACTTAGTCTATGATAAAGTTGCACCAAGATAAATGTGAATCAAACCAATTGGCTGCATGCTTATTTATTCCATTTTCTTATTTTTTATGATTTTTACCCTAGTAAGAAGCTTTTCTCTAAACTCTTTACTGTGGATACCTCTAACTTCACATGGTTTTTTCTTTTAAAGTGACCTGGAATGCCTTATAGTGTCATATAGAAGCATTGCCTGAGTGATGATTTTGAATTACAGGTTGTTTTGCCTGAGGGTTCTAGCGAATTCTCTGCATTTGTTCCATTTCATGTGAAAAAATGGCAGGAGGTATTGTCAGATTGATATCTGCTGCTATTTCATCATTTAACCACTCTTTTGTTTTGGTTTTTAAGCATATTTATTTGATTACTTTCAGACAAAAATTTTCCATTGGGATTTTGTTGGTAGACTTGTTGTTGTGCTGGAGAAGAACAATTTTGTGCCTGAGCATAATGTTCATTTTCACATATTTTTGATGCACCTTTTCCAGGTAGTTTAAATTGATAGACTTAGCAAGCTCCAAATACCCAAAATTTATGTGAAGCTTGGTGGGTTAGTGGTAGGTCAGAAAGTAGCAACTGATGCAGTTATTTCACCATTTTAGTGCAAAAGAGGTGTTGTCTGGAGTCAATGGTATGTGCAAAAGATGTATGGGTTAGGTTTAAACATCTATTGATGTTATAATTTCTCCTTCAGTAGGTCAGTCTCTGCAGCTAATGTGGTTGGTATTGGGGAGTCTTGTCTGCGCTTGGGAGGCCCTGCGTTTGAAGAGTTGCTGATATTCAAAACTAGAAATCTTGTGATATGTTTGTTTTATTTATTTACGCTATCTTTTGCAGTTTATAAACTACAAATGCAAGCTTAAAATGTTAAATTATGTGGTGCGATATTTTTTCTTTTCAGAACTTCCTAATGTTGCAAATGAATCTAGTCAATGTTTCTATTGATATTTGTTATCTTAACTATATCTCTTACTTTGAAGTTAACATTTTTAGAGTGATCAAATTCTATAACAAAGCTTAAGGTTTACATTTGCATGGAAATGAAATCATGCCAGTTTCCATAATTGATGTACATGATTGCTTGACAATTCTGCTTTCTTGAAGTGCAAATTCAGCTAGAGACAATTTCCTCCAAGTTTTTAAAGGAAGATGGAGGAAAAACACAGACAGTTGAAAGAAAGTGGTATACATTTGATAAGCATTTTTAGCTTATATAAAATGATGAAAGTGGTATACTTCTCATATTGCTTAAAGTGGGAATGGCTTGGATAGTATTTGTGACTTTGGTTTTGTTGGGATTTTCTTCCTCTTTCTTACCAGGCATATGAGAAGAAAACAAGACCAAAATGGTCTTAGAAAAAATTTTGAACAGGTTTGTGTATGCTATTTATTAAGATTGTTAAATCTATTTTTCTTGTTAGATGTTAGCATACCTACTGCTTTATTGTCTTCAGTTGTTGCTGTAGCTATCAAGGATAACAAGAAAAGCAAGCATATTGTACAGTGGGCACTGGATAAATTTGTTCCTGAGGGAAGAATTATGTTTAAGCTGATACATGTCCATTCTGGTAAAAAATGGTGTTCCAACACTGAATAATATATGCTTTTCTGTTCCCTATGTTCGAAGGAGAGAAGCAGCTTTATGCAATAGAGAAGTCTCAAATGGTGTCTTGTATATCTTACAACATCTAGAAATTTATTAACCATAATTACATTAGCAAGAGTTGCATTTTTACCTTAAAAAACTGTCTTAAGCATACTTTTTTGCCTTAATTTTTGATACATTGACAAGTAACTTAATTATTGATACATAAAATTTGTTTAACATTTTCATTATTTGCATATATACAACCAAGTCTAATATTTTATCAAATAACTTCATTTTACGTTCATGCCAATTTAAAATATATCCTTTCTGTGAGAAATGTCATCCTTACATGACCAATGTGAAATGATGAAGCAGCTGCTTTTAAAAAGGAAGTGGACTGGCTGGTAGACAAGTGCAATGCTCCTACCTTACAAGAAAATGTGTGAGCAGAGAAAGATCATATATAATTTCTCACTATAATTTAGTTGGAATTAATTCAGCAAAGTAAGATTCATGTGCTTCTTCGATTGATGCAGGTTCATGTTGATATTGTAGTGCTTCAATCTGATGATACAGAAACTGCAATATCAAATGAAGTAGCTAAGAGTTCTATAACCGACCTAGTTTTGCAAGATGCTTCTATCAAGATTATGCTCTTTCTTTTTTAACAATCTAACTAACTAGTTTGTAACTATCAAATGATTGAGTTTTGCAGTGAGTTTCATTTGAGCCTTGTTGGTTTGGGTTGTTTCGTATATATGTTCACTGATGTTAACAATCAAATATTTGTTTCGTATCTCAAATGGCGTTATGTTTACTGATCTACGGATGGGAGTACCTTATCAGGAAAGATAACAAATTTTATTGGGAATTGGACCCAAATTCTCTATATGTGAGTATTACTTTCATTTTAATGTTTATACAACACCAAAAAGCTATACCATCTATGTGAATTTGTTTGCCCTCTTATGTGTTTATTCATTTTATGTTCACTAACTCCCATCAGATTTGATCTCTTTAACTCTAGAAATGGATGCTTAGAATCATGCTATATATAGATATGTATATATTGAAATGATTATTTTATCACTACTGTTAACTGTATTTTGTTATTTGTAGGTCAAGTGATGTGCATAAATGTTAAGAAAGCTACGATGCTTCAAAGATCAAATCAGTAAAGTTGGTCTTCCAAGAATCCAAATCCAAATCACTGAACAATGTTTGTATTGTTTGGAGCTTTTAACGTTTATATGTTTTTTTTTCAACTTTGAGACTTTTATCAAACATTAGAGTGCGTTTATGGTTAAAGATAAAATGTACTTGATATTACTATTTAAAATTTGTTTTTTGAGTCAATTTTGATTAAACAGGTTTTGTTTATAAAATATTTTTGTAAATACGTATTTGATTCATATTTAAAATTAGCAATTGATTTAGCGACAAAATTGTTAAATATAGTGATGTTAAATACACATAATTGTCCATTTAGTGAGGAATATAACGCATTTAGCAACGGAAAAGTAAGATATAATATTCTAATTAGCGAGGGAAAAAGGAAATTTAGCAATGGAAAAGTAAGGCATAATTTCTAATTAGTGACGAAATTAGTGAGGGAAAAATGAAATTTAGCGATGGAATTAGCGAGGGAAAAGGGAAATTTAGCGATGGAATTAGCGTCAGAAAATTTCGTCGCTAAATTAGCGATGGAGAATTTCTATCTCTATTTTCGTCACTAAAAAATCCGTCGCTAAATCTGCTTTTTCTATCACTAAAGCTGATTTTTCCGTCGCTAATTCCATCGCTAAATCTAATTTTCTGGTAGTGAGAGCCTACCTTACCAGCCTGTACGAGATACTAGATATTGTATACTTGTACATAGACACATAAATTAATAATGAATAATTGCATACTTTAATCATAAATTCAATACATAGTGTCTATAATTTTACATTTTACGCATACCGATAGCTCTTACATGTTTCTCAAACATTTCTCTGGCTATTGGTTTAGTTAGGAGATCTGCGACCATAATCTTTGTCGAAATATGTTGTACATTAATCACTTTCTGTGCTGCATAATCTCTCACAAAATTATACTTAATATCAATATGCTTTGTCTTGCTATAATATTTGGGGTCTTTCATGTAAGCTATGACTGCAGTGTTGTCACAATATATTAACATAGGATTTGTACTCTCATTCCCAAATCAAATGTGTTCAATGAATCCTTTCAGCCATATAGCCTCTTGCATTGTCACAGTGCAAGCCACAAACTCAGCTTCCATGGAATGTAGGGATATGCAAGTCTGCTTCTTGCTACTCCAACTTATGGCACCATTATTCAGCAAGAAGATATAATCTGAAGTTGACCTTTGTTCAACTTCGTCTCCACCTACATAAGTATTAGAGAATCTAAGAAGCCACAATTCGCTTCCTTGATAAGTTAGTACATAATTCGTTGTGCCCTTTAAGTATTGCAGAATCCTTGTCACAACTTTCCAATGCTGGTCTTCAGGATTTGACTGGAACCTACTTACCAGTCCAACTACGAAACAAATATCTGGTCTTGTACACATCATTGCATACATTAGACTTCCAACGTCA
The DNA here is from genome assembly GCA_025593235.1 of Vachellia pachyceras. Taxonomy (NCBI): domain Eukaryota; kingdom Viridiplantae; phylum Streptophyta; class Magnoliopsida; order Fabales; family Fabaceae; genus Vachellia; species Vachellia pachyceras. The sequence continues at coordinate 30,410 of JANTPZ010092890.1, forward strand.
CTAGCATAAGGAATTCTTTTCATTCTCTTCTTGGTTGATTCAATCTTGGGACACATTTCAATATTCAAGCTAACTCCAGTAGCTACCGGGGTGTCTAAGGGATCACAATCACTCATATTAAATCACTCGAGAATTTTTTGAACGTAATTCTCTTGTGAAAGAGATAGAATTCTCTTTGAGCGATCCCTTTAGATTTAAACTCCAAGTATATATTTTGCTTCTACCATGTTTTTCATTTCAAAATTCGATGACAGTCATTCTTTAACAGCTAAAATCGAATTTACACTATTTTCGGCCAATAGTATATCGTCTACATATAATGAAAACATCACAAAGTTATCATCAAACTGCTTAATGTAGACACAATGGTCTTCTTTAATCATTTTAAAATTATATGAGGTTATCGTTTTGTGAAACCTCAAGTACCACTGTCTGGATGATTGCTTCAGTCCATAAATGGACCTTTTGAGCTTACAAACTTTGCTCTATAAGCCTTTCTTTATGAAACCTAATGGTTGTTCCATATAAATTTCTTCATCCAAGTCTCCATTTAGAAATGCAGTTTTCACATCCATTTAATGTAACTCCAAATCTAAACTACTTACTATTGTCAGAATCAATCTTATGGAATTAAATTGTACAACAGGTGAGAAGGTGTCCTCGTAATCAATACCTTCCTGTTGTGTGTATCCCTTTGCTACCAGATGTGTCTTGTACTTATCAATTGATCCATCCACTTTTCCTTTTGTTTTGAGAACCCACTTGTTCCCAATGGCCTTTCGACCTTTTGATAGATCAACAAGTTCCCAGACTTGATTCTTTTTCATTTGACCTTATTCACGTCAACTTTCTTCATACCGCCTGTAGATCCTTTCTTCTTGAATTTTAATTCTGCCCCTTTCAAATCTAGGAAAATCCTTTTTGCCTTTTCCATGAAATATCTTGCTCTTCTTAAAATCGGGCTTGGCATTGGAAATGCCTGCATACTTGGTGTAATAGGCATGCCCAGAAGTCTTATATGCCTCTAGGCGTTCATCATCAAGCTCAAGGTGCTTTACAACATTATTAAAAGTGATAATGTCATCGTTATGGGTTAAGTTGACTTTGATATGTTCCCAAGTATGAGAAAGTGATCTGATTATAACTTGTACTTGATGCTCATCATCAGTGTATGTCCAGCCTGCACTAAGCAGAGTGACTCTTGCAATACTGTTCTTCTTTTTCCATGCTTGGTATAACCCCAGGTTCTTTCTATGCTAGGTTGTATTCCAAGCTTCAGGTTCCACAAAAAACGATGTAAGTGGCTCAAGGGCCTCCTATTTCTCCAATATATACTGCACCTTACGGTGCCTTATATCGCAGTTGTCACCATTCAGCTTGTCCCCTTTATTCAATTCGGCAATTATGCTTTTTATTGCCATTTCATATTCTGAGGTGACAGGGTATTTTATCAACAGATGTTTTCCTATAGAGCTGAGTTTTTAGCAATTATGTAAAACATCATAGTATACAATCTCTTATACTTATATTATTCTTAACAAGAATATAATTTGATCACTAGATCTGCGATCAGGAGAATATGTTTGTATCTCCCATCACACAAACATTAGTAACTACATTATTTCTTTCAAGAATTTTATATAAGTACTTCTTGAATCACCAACTTTTAGAAGTCTTGTTTTCTAAAAACTCTCACTTATCAAAAGTGTAATTAGGTGACATATCATGTGAATAACAATAACGATTTCATATCAATTCACATAAATTAAACATGTCACATTTCACAATGCATTTAGTCATAACCATACACCAAGTCATGTTCTAAACATATTAACAAAACAAAGAGGGTAAACACATAAATCTAAAGCACAATACATCTTTAGATATTTGTAATACAATAATCGACTTTTATTTCCTCAGTCTCTTAAAGTATTGGTTTTTGTTCAGCATAAATCTTATTGTTCTCCTTACTGCTTGAACCCACATGGTTGTTACAGAATGTGCCCGCAGCTCTAACTGCTTCACGGTACTTCATCATGACATTCACATAAAATTTTGCAGTCTCATTATTAGTTATGCTGTTAACATAGTTTGCAACGATGCCATAGATTATTTTTATGTTTTTAACTCTGGCCATTCTCATTGGGACATGGGTCAGTGTTGACTTCTTTAGGCTCTTCTTGATCTCCCTCAAAGGTTCTGATTAGGACCCCCTATGGATCCTCCTCAAGGTCTTTCTCATGTTCCCTTGAGTATCTTCCTCAAGATCATCTTTAAACAGTTCCTCCTTAAAATCCTCTTCAAATTTTTTTTTGTTCAGGATCCTCGTTATGAACACGTTCAAAAAAAATTCAATGTACACTGGTCCGTAAGGCAGTGTTTCAATGCTATTTGAGGTCCCTTGTACCATTATTTAAAAAAATGAATTTGAAATTATTCATTTGAAAAATTTTCAAGAAATAACTTAATAAGCACTGATTTTCGTAAAAATCAGATCCTGAATTATCTTATAAAATAGGTAAATTGTATATCAAAATGAAGATCTTGAATTTTAGGATTTTTAGGAATAAACCGCATCTCATTTGGAGGTCAAACGCTCCTGCACGTGCCCCGAGAAAATTAAATTCTAAAAAATTAGAAAAATGGGACGAAGCCCACTCTCGGGTGGTGGTGCGTGCTATCCACGCATCACCTTGGAGTCATCGAAACACGACATGCGCCGTCGGGAGTCGGACAGTGTGTTCCAAGCCGACGTGCCACTTGGCCTCACGCGCCTTGTGGCCCTTCCCCTTTTTTGTTTGTGTTTCCCTTTTTTTGGGCTTCTCTGGCCCAACCCAAGCCTCTCATTTTTTTGCGGATTGGGCCTCTTTGGCCCAACTAAAAATTTTTTTGTTTGGTGTTTTTTTGGGATTGGGCCTCCCTGGCCCAACCCAAACAATCCTTTTTTTGTTTTTTTAGATTGGGCCTTTCTGACCAACCCAAATAATCCCTTTTTTTTGGCGGATTGGGCCTCTCTGGCCCAATCAAAACAAATTTTTTGTTTGTTTTTTATTACAAACAAAAAAGGAGAGGCAAGCGTGGATTCGAACCCACGACTTAGCGTGCAGCAACTGTTGCCTGACCATGCAGGCTGGTGGCGCTTTTTGCAGATGAAAGAAGAAAAATTATATTTAAATTAATCCAAAAAGATTCTTCTCAGCGGTTGGGTTACCCTACCCGACCCTATTCATCATCGCTGACTCGGTTGCTTGCCGCGCCATTGTTTATCGTCTCCGTCATTGTTTTTTGGTGGTTATTGTTCATCCAATACGTTTTTCGGCCATATCTTTGCCGTCCGACGTCTGTTTTTTGCGTTCTTGGTGTCCATCTCTTCGTTTTGACGAGCTTTACACAATGGGATTCATTTGGAAGCCTGGGTCTTTATATTTTTCTGAAAAAAAGTGATGGAATTTGCAACTGGTTTTTTTCTTCGTAACTCCATCGTTCGGTTTTCATTTTTCACATTCTTAGTGTCCATGTTCTCATCTTGAAGAGCTCTACACTATGTATATGTTCTCTAAGTCTAAAACACATGTTTTATGAGGACCCAGTTTTGATTTATGGATTCCGTTCATGGTTTTTCGGTTTCTTTTTGTTGTTATAAGATTTCTACACACATATACATATAAATACAGATATGTTGGAAATCTAAATGAAAATGAAACAACAATATTTTCATGGAATCACAAGGCAAAACTAAAATAGAGAACAAAAAAGAACACATACGCAAATAGCACATATGCGTATATACTCCACAATTCATGAGCATTTGCAAGAATTCATGTACAGATAGATAGAAGGATGTCTAAGGAACTAACAATTGCTCTGATACCAATGAAGGATTCGGGCATACCTGACAAGTCGAACATATACTGCAGATACCCACGCGGAATGCGGATTACGAGTATGGATCTGAATATGAGACACAGTAAAAGCACGGAGGAGAGGAAGAGCTTTTTCACAGAGGAGGAGAGTAAACTATTGTCAGGGGAGAGAGTGTTCTGTGCACTTCCATTTCACGTATGCTCATGGTCCTCAAATAAAGGGACGGAGGAAATAACTGTTCCTGCACATTTCACTCCTCAACCGTTCCCACGCAAATTTCAATTTTTTAATTTCAAATTCATTCAATTGGAAATATTACAATTTTGTTCCCACATATTCTCTTATTTACATTTTTACCCGAAAACATATTTTGGGCCTAATCCAACAAGGGTGGATTAGCCCATATTCCAACAGATATAAAAATTAAAATATTGTTTATAGTTTGGGAAGGATCTTCCAATCAATGGTATGAAAATATCCCCTTAAAAGAAATATGAGCCTCGAGGGAGTGCCTGATACTCCTCATCTAATGTGTTCTCTAATACCCCTTAGACTTGTCAATTTTTTTTTTTGCGTAAAAATATGGGTGACATTTTAACTTATCATGGTAAAAGGAAGGCATTGTTTTCAATTTTTATAATTTTCTAAAGAAAAATACTCTAAATTAATAGAAACTATGTGATTTTAGGTATTTTTCTTTAAAAAATTGCAAAAAGTTTGAAAATTACACTTTTCTTTTTTGTAATATATCAAAATGTTACTCAATTTATATAGAATTTTACGATGAAAAGAAACAAAAAATATATTTGGGAAGTCAAAGAAATTTTAGGGACATTAGAGGGGGCATTAAACACCCAAAATCTAAGAAGTTATCAATAGTTGTCAATCTGCAACTTGGTCAATGTGCTCATCCATGTTAGATTTGAGATTATCAATGGAAGATGGATTCATGAAGAATCTGAGAAAAATGCATAGATTTAACTTCAACATAGTAAGCAATCCAATAATTTAAGCCTTTAAAATGATCTCACGATTATGAATGAGTAAGCAGGCCTTACCATATCTTATCTTTTAGCCTTTTTAAGGTTAAATTTAGGAAAAATTCATATTAACCTAAATTCAAACGTATGCTTTTAACGAAGTCACTCGTAATCAAGCCAAGAGGACTGTCATCGGAGCATACGTTATCGATGGGGTGGCAGTGAGTCGTTACTTGTCTGAAGGGTGGCTTGGAGGGAACATGGTTGTCTAACAAAATTCAAAAATCCATAATTAATCCTTTTATCCTATTAAGAATTTGTTAAAAGTGTATTCTTAAATATGAATTTTGGTACATATTAATTACGACAACATATTAATTATAAATTATATTTATAAATGTAATAATCAATATCTATATCAAGTACTAACTTTGGGCCCCTTGGCTAAATTTTTGGATTAAGCCATCTCACTCACACATTTAAAAAGGGTCAAGGTGTAAAAATGCCCATTGACTATAGTGAAATGTATGGTCGGTACAAAAAACTATCATCAGGTTCAAAAATGCCCATGTACTATTTAAAACGGTAAAAAATGCCATGATCGTCATCTATAAGAACGTTGATCGTTAGCTTACTAAATTTTAACCGAGGATGATGAGTTGGACGCTGATGTGGCGTTGGAAATAAGTCATACATAGAGTTAAAGGATGAACTGATGGAAGCAGTTAGACAAGTGATAGACAAAGGCTTATGATCCTGTCTAAAATTGAAAAAAGCAACTAAGCAAAGTAGAAACGATAGAGGTAGGGAAAGAAATTTGCAGGACTTAACGATTGTGGGAGAAAAGAAAGAAAATGAGCTGAAGGTTTTGCGTTCAAGAAGCCAAAAAGTGTGTGAGAGAGAAAGATCGTCACACATGTGCTGATATTTGTTAGTTACGATTACAAATGGGAAAAAGAAGAGACAAGATGGAATCGGGTAAGCATCGAACGGGACCCATGAAGTATTATAATGTAATGGGTGCAGTGAAATGCTATCGGAGCCCTCGGTTTAGTATTATTTTGTGATTATTTCATATTCAATGGCTTCAAACAGTGAGGACAATGCTGTGAACGAAGATCAAAATTTGGAAGAGATCCTAGAGAAAAAGCATACACAAGTGTAAAAGAGCAAAGAGGTAAATCATGCAAGATATGGAAGGGAGTTTTAAGGATGAGGTTGCAAATCTGGAAGCTTATTGTAATGAACTTAATATCTCAAATCTTGAGTTAGATGTGAGTGTGGAGTTAAGCAATGAAATGCTGCAACAAGGAAGAAGAGTTTTCAGAAGGTTGTATGTTTGTTTCAATTCATTGAAGGTATGAATATGTGTTGTTTTTTTTAAGTGACATTGTGTTAAATCTGTGTAGAAGCTAAGTATCATTTGCTATTTTGTACAGGTGGGGCGGAATGAGGGATGTAACCATTAATAGGGGTAGATGAAACCTTTCTCAAAGAGAAACAAGAGGAATTTTGCTTACTGTTGTGGGTGTGGATGCTAATGTTTCATTGTTCCCATTGGCTTTTGGGTTAACAAAAAAGAAAATGGTTTCCAATGAGGTTGGTTTCTCGAATGGCTGCATTCATTAAAGCCGGTTAAAGGTGCACTATTACATTGATTTTAGACATGCAAAAGCTAGCTGACATGAGTGTGTTTTTTGTTGTACATTAGGTACTTGATCTAAACCATTATCTTCTATTTTGACAAGGTTTACTGAATGTTTGAATGAGGTTCTCACAGATATAGAGCACATTTGTGTGCAAGACATATATATGCTAACTTGACTAAAAGGTGGAGAGGAAATGAGTTGAAAAGAAAATTTTTTCTTATGCGTGGAATTTGTTCAAGGAAGAATTCCTAGACAAACTCAAGGCTCTAACTAGATTGAGTAAACTAGCAGCTAAGGCAACAGTCTCATACAACCCAAAAATATGGGTAAGAGCTTATTTCATATATAGATGCAAGTCTTGGGCTATGGATAACAATATCAGTAAGAGTTTAAACTCTTGGATAGATAAGTATAGGTTCGTTCTATTAGTTATGATGATTGATGGAATAAGACTGAAGATTATGGCCAAATAGGCAAATAGTGAAAGCAATGTACAAACATGGAAATGTAATTATAGCCCGAGATGTATAGAATTATTTAAGGCCAAGAGATACCTAGCTAGCAACTATCGAGTCTTTTCAATGGGATCAAGGGTACTAGGTTACTGAGGGCAAGACCAATATACAATGTACATAAATAGCCAAATGTGCACTTGTAGAGCATGGGATTTTAGCTGGAATCCCATGCCAACATGCAATATGTGCCATGTACCATGCAAAGATTGATCCCATCACCAACATTTATCTTGTTTACCCTAAAGTCACATATCTTGCTAGCTATCATACTAAGTTACAACCTGTTAGAAGCAAACAGTTCTAGAAAACAGATAAATATCTATCAATGCACCCCCACTCATTTCTACCTTACCTGGAAGACCAAGAAAGAGAATGGTTAGAATAGAAGAATTTCAACTGAGGAAGGAAAAATGTGATGCGTAAAAGAGGGCACAAAATGGAGTTACAACTACTCAAAAACTAAGCAGACAATGGGTCATTCTTAAATGCATGTTCTACAAGAAAGAGGGTCATAATCAAGGCATATGTAAAACACAAGTCATCATTACATTGTGATATTTTCTACCAATTACATGTCTTTATGGTCTAACTTGTTTCTTGATTTAGGTGCCCTCATCTAGTAAACAAAGACCTGTACGTAAGGAGAGTAAGCAACCAATTGCCTCTGAAAGTGCATCACAGCCACCCACTACATTTCCATCTGTACACCCTTCCATTACATCTTCAACCACACAGCCACCACTTTCATCTCAATCAACATAGCCACCCCCTTCATCTCAACCCACAAAGCCATTGCCAAAACTAAAAGTAAGGAAAAATTCCTCCTACAAACGTAAAGTTGAGTGTGGTACAGGAATCAACATAGACGAATGTAACGTCCCCATCAGCAAAAGAAAAGAGAAGTCAAAGGCTGCTGCGTGTGGCAGCTTTTAAAAGAAAAAAAACAGAGAGGCTGCAGGGAGGAATAGCATCATGCGTGGCAGAGGAATTTTGTAGGGACGCATAGCATCATGCGTGGCAGAGGAATTTTGCAGGGAATGGGGAAGCAGTTTTGGAAGTATCAAAGGTTTAAAAAAATATTTCTGAGCCTACTCGCCGTGAAGGGTGTAAGGGGTATTATAAATATCCCCTCCCTACATCAATCCCCTCACACACAGTCTCTCACCACAAAGTCTCACACACACTCGTTCTAGTGAAGAGAGAGCAGCGGCAGAGAGTGAGAGGGAGAGGGAAAGGAGTGCTGAGAGAGAGAGAGATCTAGAAGGGGAGTTTTTAGTTTAAGGCTATACTTCTTGGATTATTTAAGTAAGTAAAATGACTTATTTTCATTAAACTTCCTTCACGAAAGTTGTTCTAAATATTTTTCTCTTTCTAATGGTAGGAATAGTATGTTGATTAGAGAATATTTTAGGATTTTTATTTTCGTCCAGTTTAAGTTTTATTAGTAGAAGACCATAAAAATGTAGATGTATTTTTATAACTATGATCTATGATGTTAGATTTATTTTTTTATACCTAGAATATTTTTACGAATTTAGTTATATTTAGAAATATATGATTTTTGATATATTGATATGTTGACTAAATAGTTTATGATTAAATGGTTAGATTAATATTAGCAAATTTATTACTTTTGCTATTACATGATTTAATATATATATATATTTGTGTGTGTGTATATAGTTAAGTATATATTTGTTAAAAATATATATACAAATCCATATATATATATTTATAAGTATAGATATATTTATAATAAAAAGTGTGTAAATAAATTTCTGTTAGTGCATTTATTTATCAAAATTCATCTAAATAATTTATTTGGAATATTAAAGGTATTCTTGAAATTTTAATTAAATTAGATTGTTTAATAAATTAAGGGTTTATAATTTAAAAACTATTATATCCTTAAAATCTTAAACTTTAAATTAGAATTTTTAGTATAAATAGTAATAATAATATTAAATAGTTGAAATAATAATTTCAAATCTTTTGAGCAATGATTTTACCACCCAAATTAGTTGTAGATTAATGTGTATTACTATTTAATTTTTGTAGACTGTTTATAGAAACTTGGTGTTGGGCGAGGATTTACCTGTGGTAATATTTTGTTGTTTGGCGAGAGGTAACCACTTTCCTTTCTTTGTGCATGTTTGTAACATGTTTGTGAGTGATTTTAAATAGTTAGAATTTTGAAACGTGCCATTGATATTTGAGTTGCATAATAAAATTATGTTGTTAATGAAATTGTCTTGTGGGACCTATTTTCATTATGAAATAAAAATGTAATTTACTTATATATTGATGGTATTGTTTTATAATGTTATAAACATTGCCCTGAGAACTTGTGAAATTGATCATGATACCTGACAATTTATTAGTTGATTATATGAGAGGGAATGGTGGATATTGATTTGATGGGAGATTATTTTAGAGGAAATAAGGGGGTGATTTTTTTTGTACAAAAAGAGGAAATAAGGTGGTGGGCTACTAGGTGTACACTAGTTAGTCCTTTGGCTCACTTGTATTCGATAGGGCAATGACACCCCAGTAATATAGTATAGGGAGAACCTATGGTCCGGTCTGGTGCGATGTGGACCTAGCCAATCCATATCACTTGACCGGTGAGCTAATTGAGTTAACTGGGATAGTACTAACACATGGGTTCAGTAAGAGAAAATAAGGCTGGGGAGGAATAAAGGAGATCAGAGAAATAAATCTTGTGCATTGATTATTGGGCAACTTGATTATGATATAAGAAAAAGATTATGATGTTACATATTGATGAACATGTATGCTTATATATGAGTTGATTAAGTGATATTTTGTTGTGTTATTATATTTAATGTGAATATCCCACTTGACACCTCATGGGCACTTACTCGTATGCCCAATGAGATGGAGTTGCTGGTTGCTGAGACGTTTGTCTTACGCTGTTGCTTTAACATTTTTCCAGGTGGTAGTTCCCTTGCGGGTCCGTCAGGGAAGTCTCCGGAAGCTTGAGCTACTTTCTGTAAAAGCAGTGCTTCCATCTTTTAGTTATATGTATTATTATATATTGCCACGTCGGGGCTCATCATGCATACGCTTACCTATTTTGACCGATTGATGTATCGATTGTTGAATTATTTTGAATGATTGATTTATCAATGGTTTACGTTTGGTTTGAACCTCTGTGGTCTAACGCTCAATGATTTGTCTAATATTGGTTATCTCAATATTTTTAAAATTGAATTTTCGTTATTTAACGTTTTAAGAAAAGGATTTTACAATGAAGATACTGGAAGGATTGTCTACAATGTATGTATGCCTTGCAACATTGTTTGTATGCCCTTCCACATTGTTTCTATTTATCATGTTTGTTTCTATTTAAATGTTTGCACAGCTTGGAATGAACTCAGAGGTGATTATTGAGGAAGATTATGCTAAAGAATATATGCACCATTATGGTGTCCCATAGAAGAAATTCCCAATGCCAAATGAAAAAAAATTGAAAATTTTAAGGGGTCAAAGTTCAACTTCTACCACAAAGGAGGCTAGTTAAAGGATGATTCAAGTTAGGACACATTTGTCCATCCCACAACCTTCTCAACTACCTGTTTAGCACCAGGTCTTAAATGGAAAGGCAATCTATGTGTTACAACTTGACATCTACTAGCACAAAGACAAAGTACCATTTCAAAGAGCAAGGCCACCTTCAACAACACTAGTATATAGGTTGTTATGCTATTTTTTTTATGTAATAGTAGCAATAGTAATAAAAACTGTGTTTTCGTAGGTGTCAGTAGCAAGACCACCATTTTTGCCGTAATTTTGGTGTTAAGTCATGCTCATTTTGTTTGTGGGTGCATTTTGTAATATACCAACATCACAACATTTTCAATCTCATCACAAACTTTGTATTTTGAATCCTATTATTAAGATCATATATGTGGTGTGAGCTTTATTGTTGTTGACATAGATGTTTCTAATTCCAGCTTTATTGAGTTTTGCAATAATTAAGTTGTAAGCAACCAAATCAATTCAATCATAATAGGTCAACTTCATTTCAAAAACAGGACAACAAAAATCCATTACGTGACTATACATTTCATGGCAACTTCCTGTACAATTTGCACATTTCATTGTTACAAAATCAGGGCAATTTCATTTCACGTAACATCACATACTAACTTTCCAAGTGTGTAAAGCAACTAAACCCATGTCACTAGTAAGCTACCAAATGCAATTTTAAACTTCATTTCACCTTTCCTTGCTTCCAGCATCTCACACCTACACTTCAACTTCCTTAGTTGACTATACAATGAATCGACCTCTTCACAATCCCATTGGTCACTGTTGCCTCTTCGCAGCTGCCAATTCTCATCATACAATTTGTCAACGTGGTCAAGTAACTCCTTAATCACCACGCTTTCCCTCTCTCCAAATTCACAATCATACTAAGAAAAATAGCTGCATTCCCCATCCTATCAACAACAATCATTATCGATCAACATCTACACTATCTATCATCATAAAAAAACATTATTACCTAATAGTATTTCTGGCACCCATAGAACCTTTTCCTTGGGTTTCCGTCCATCCATGAAGTCCACCAGGGAGCCACCAATTTGTGATGGCAATAACATGTAGGACCTTCATAAACTTCCTCGCGACTCGGTTGCCTTATCAGAGTGACCCTCCTGCTTCTTGATATCGAGGACGATGACAACGCCATCTCCTCTCCTTGGTTGCCCTTCTCGTTTTGATGCTACTCCAATTTCCCTTTGATCAGATGGGTTTCTTTCTTTTGTTTTTTTTTTGTGAAGTCAGATGGGCTTCTTGTGTGGAAGGAAAGCGATAAATTTGTCTCACCTGCCTTGTACCAACAATCAAAACAGGCTTTAATGCAAATGTGGACAGAATAATGGGCCCCACAATTCAAAATTTAACGGGCGTTACGACCATTGTATTTTTGACCTGTTTTAAATGTTATATGGGCATTTTTGAATTCAGCGATAATTTTTTAGTGTCGGCTGCTCATTTCGTTATAGTTAATGAGCATTTTTGTACCTTGACCCTTTAAAAAAAGTCTAACCAACATAAACTCACAAAAAAAGCAGCTAGAATCAAAGATTGTGTTGATAACCCATTTTTCTTATGAAAAATGGTCAACTCCTTCCTATAAGTATTTATCAAAGTCTCCTTCCAACAAAACCACAAATTCATTATGCATCTGGTAAAGAAAAGACCTCAAGCCTTATGAAACGTGATGTTTTAACACCGCAAGAAGTGTAAAGTCCAATAGTTGGCTCTGTTTTTAATGCTGAATATTGTTCATTAAAATCACAACCTTTTAGATTTCTTGTGCCAGAATCATTACAATCACAACTTACCACTACTATTTAAGTATTTATAGTGAGGCTTTATTGCTCACCAAATCATTTATAAAGATCCACTGACGATAAAGAGAAAAGACTGAGTTCGTGTGCGGATATATCTATTAGCCGCTAAGACTTTGGCAACTTGGGGAGTTATTATTGAGTGTGGATTTTGGGTTTGAACTGAAGCACAAAGTTTAGATGGAGTTGTTATGAGGGCTGATCGTTGGATGTGGGGCTGCTCCACCATTATTGCTGGAAGAAATGAATTTTGATGATGCTGCATTGGAAAACACTGGCACTGGCGCGATGCTGCCATTGCTGTGAAGTTGCCAGGCCAGGTTTGGGAATCTTGGTACAGGAACAACTTCAGCTCTCTTTTCTATGGCCTTCTCCTGGCATTTATGCACTGTTTAGAATAAGAATATGAAAATCCAAGCAAATACAAATGATCAAGATAATGGAATCAAACATATGATACTACTATGTTAATTGCAAATTGAATCTTCTATATTATCTGGTGTCAGAGAAAGAGTCAAGTACATATGAGTTGTGTGTGTGTGTGTTTATAAAGTTCAAGTCCCATTTGCTTCAACTCCTTAGAATTCCTAGAAATAGCTTTTCTCATAGTAATAATCATATATTCCAATATAAGCATAAAATATTATTTTATTCTAATGTATATTCAGTGTTTAGCTGACCACAACCATGGGGTATAGTCTCCCTCCCAAGGTAATCATTATTCCTTAAAAATTGAGAATCTAGATTTATGACCTCGTACGCATCAATCCTTATTCCCACATCTTTATTTACTGCATTGCCTTCCTTTTGCAAAAATCTATCTTTGGTCATTATCATTTTAGCCATTTTATTCTATATCACCCCACTCCATTCCTATCTTTTCCAACAACCAAATGAGCCATTCACTTCTCTCTCTCTGTTTTTTATCACTATGAATACATTACTTACAACTATATTTGTGGCCATAATGGAAGTTAATGTTAAATGATATCTTGATATATCTTATAGGCCAGTATTCTATAATCTTTATCATCACATTGTGAAGCAGGTCCATAGTATTATGTTTAATTCATTGCTATCTCAATAGGTACTTTGCAATTTAAAGAACATACCATGAACTTTTTAAGAATACTGTGACGTGAAATCAGAAAAAAGAGCCAAGAAAACATGAACTCAAAAGTAATTAAACAAGGGAAGATACAAACCTGATAATCTTGTACATAACCAGGATATAAACCAGAGCATACTTGGTCATATTTAGAAGGCATTGCCACTCCATAAATGGTTTGCCCCCTTCTTAATGCAGCACCAGTGCTATCAGTCTGTAAAAGGGACTAACGATGATTAACTGCAACATCTATCTCTTTCTCCATATATATATATATATATAACCCTGATAATATACACATGTATATATATATATGTCGATATAAATATATGTGTGTGTGTAGCAATATAATGAAGACAGTGAGCTTTAACAAATCGAAGCCAAGAATAATACCGTTGGCCCTCCTTTGTTGGGGATCTCACAAGATGTGTAACGGAAAGAAAAGGCTCCCGCAGCATCATTCTTCTTGGATTCATTACAAGGAGGAGAAATTCCAAGGCTCAAATCAAGATTTTGATGACTCCCTGCATCAATAGGCAATATCAAGTTCTAAATGAGACAGTGCTTTCACCTATGATTGATAAAGTAAACAAATGAAGGAGCCAAACACTAAGATATATCTTCATAGCTCATACCTCCCCTGCCAGACTCAATAGTTCTCTCTCCCTTGCTAGGCTCAAAGCTAGTCACCAATCCTCTGCCATCACCCTTGATGGGTAGCTTGTCATAAAGCCTGCATGTAAAAAAAATTGAAAAAAAAATACCCATTTGGGTTGAATTAAACTACAGAAAATTATCACCTAAAGGAATTAGCGTAGTTAGTAAAAAGAGTCATAATCTCTCTTTAATATTTGAGGTTGATTTCTCTACAAAGTACAAAACACTTGGAATTAAAATTCTAATTGCACCAAGGCAATAATGAGAGATAACACATCCTTAAAACCTCCTAGCAACCCAAAAAGGCGAGACAAAATCCGAAAACACCATCATAATGAGAAATGAAAGTTGAAGCGTGAGCTTCTTTGAGGAGGGTTGCTCACTTTTTGCCAAGGAAAGGGCTGGCTTGTGCTTCCCATTGACCCCATTTGTTGAGAGACAGACCTCTATATTTTGAGCTCCCTCTTGGAACGCCAGAGCATTGGCGGCGAAGGACTTGGACAAACTCCTCTTTACTCAAACCTTTCATCTGCATCCCAATCAAAATTTGTTCAGGAAAGCAGTACTTGGAAGACATTACAATAACATGAAGGCCCCAAAAAAAAAAATAGATATTACAAAAACTTGTTTATTTAACGCATTCTATTAGTACCATCTTCATGTCTTCCTCATAATCACTCAGACTGAAGTTTATATCAGCATCAACTCCTCTGAACTTAATTGCAGCCCTATCATATGCTCTGCATAGACAAACATCAACTTTAGACTGAAATGGAGAATTTAAAAATCACGTCATGCACTCACAACAGAGGAATACAATTATCACCTTGCTGCAGTATGTGCAGTGTCGAATCCGCCTAACCAAAAGCCAATGTGCTAAATCAGCAAAAGAAAAACTAAAGAACCAAATGAAACATCCACTGAGCTTAAACTAAACACCAAGGGGTTATTCGCTTACCTAAATAGACCTGCTTCCCACAATCCCTGCGTTCACAGAAATAATGAGCTGAGTGAACTGACAATCAGACAAGGTATAACACCGACACACCAAATTTGGCATTAAAATTTCCATCCCTCTAGTTTCATAAGTGTCCAACGTCGTCCTCTTTTTTCACATATATTTATCCAAAATAAGGATAAACCTAGTCTTATGTTGTTTCACATATATTTATCCAAAATAAGGATAAACCTAATCTTATGTTGTTATAGATATTATTTATTTACTTAGCACTGTTAAACCATCCAAAGTCAGCAGATTATTGGACTTTTCAGGGATGAAAACACGTTGACTAATTCAAAACTTTTAGAAAGGGATCAAAAGGCTATCTCAGGCGGAACTTCTAATTTTAGAAACATGGAAAATTTCTTGTAATAGAAAAAAACCCTATGAACCTAAAACTTTAACTGTGTACCATATATGCGATTCCCATCGACCCGTCCTGCGGTAGAAAGTAACACCCCGGTACTGTGAGCTTCGA
>JANTPZ010092891.1:0-12304 GCA_025593235.1 Vachellia pachyceras
AAGCTTGCGAGTGTGTGATTGGGTAATTGCCTTAATCTTTGGTCCTATTTTAACACCAAATTTAACTAATATCTGAGACAGGCTTTGGGCCATTCATGCGCTTCCTTTTCTTATTGTATGGTAAGCTGATTTATTTTGACCTACTAAATGTATTTCAATTGAATGTAAAGTTTATCTTCTTATTATATTATATTCTCTTTTTTACAGAAGATTGAAATATCTAATTTATACAAGTCTGTTATTAATGTGATAGAAGTTGCATATTAGATCAACAAAACTTCATTTTCTTTTATCAAATGCATACAAATTCAAAGTTCATTTTTTTTTGAAATGCATACAAATTCAACTTCTGGAATGAATTAGAAGTTGATGGAATAATTATAAATTATAAGCTTTCCGTGCAACGCACGGTATCACTTCTAGTTGGATAATATGGATGAAGGTTTACAATGCATGTAAAAACTAGACAAACTACAACATTACGATAGCGGATACTCTCAGAAGCATTTTTCTCAGTATCTATTGTAAGCTGTAAATTTGGTCTGTCCAAATTATCCAAGCACTGCCCTCTTCCCTCTCCTTTTGTCTTCTCTAACCCCTCTCTCTCTCTCTCTCTCTCTCTCTCTCTCAGTTCTACCCCTTCTCCTCACCTGATTCACACACTTGTATTTCTTATTTTTCTTACTTATTTCTTCCTCTCATATCCCACATTCTCCAGTCTCCATTTGTACTTACTGATTAACTCTCAACTCTACCCTAAACCAGTTTACCTCATCTCACCTAGTTTTGAGTAGATGGGAGTCAGACGAGAAGAGAGAAAGTAATCTCTTTAGAAATTACCCGTTTCCTATCTTCCTCAGCCCACCCACAAATCTAAAGCCGCCCACAAGGTTACATCTCTGATTACACTTTTCAGTACTTTTATTTTTTATTTTTTAAAATTTTTAATTCCTTGTGTGTTGCATGGTCTTCATCTGGATTTTCTGCTTCATCTTTGCTTCGCTTTTACCGCTCAAGCACAGGTTGATTACTGAATCTCGAAGGGAAGAGAGAAGTTGGGGATGCTGAGGGAAAAGGTTCCAATAGCACCCAAACGCCAATATCATCCAAACCCGATTAATTAATACATTAAAGCATGTAAAAGTTATAAAGATTATCACTATATGTATCTTTCATAAATCCAGTGAAAGTCACACGTACTATGATCCATTATGATCGGAATGAAATTTGTTTAGTCAAATTCATTAAAGAGGAAAACCATATGACATATATATTAATAATTAATAAAAGAGAAGCAATATAAATCAAAATCTTTGTAAACATTTATTATGCTTTAGATTTTGTATAGCCTAATCAGGGATAAAAGTAGTAATTAAGGGACATATAATATATATGACCTAAATTAACATATGCCAAGGTACACAATTCATAGTCTCTAACATGGAAGTCACTTTGTAAGTAATGGATTAAATGAGCTGCATAGGATAGATCCAACAAGAAAGTACTGTCTAAGTTATAAGATTACCAAAAACTCTCCGGTACACAATATTGAAGGTTTTGTCCGATGGGTTATCCTTTATATTAAGCTTTTCCATCATAGAGCCTATGTGGTATGAACAATATTTATCATCTCATATGTAATAATGTAATAATGGTAACGTGAATATTAAAATGCATAATCATGTCAATTGTGATTTATTACTTCAAAACATGTCAATTGTGCTGATGTTTGTGTAATATCACATCAAAACCAATTGATATCATAGCCGGTTTACGATACATTACAAACTATCCTCATATAAAATTAACATCTTCAATCAGTATTTCCTGTACGTACAAGGGTGAGAAAAATGCAATCCAATGTAGTGCAAGCTTTGGTTTATACAAATAACAAATGCTTATCTGAACAAAGCGGCTCTAAAAAAACATACAAGAGCTGTGTCTGAAATCTTACAGATATATAGTCTTTCTTTCTGCATTTTCTTTCTCTTCCAACCTCTTCTCCATTCTCTCTTTCCCAAGACTATTTCCCGAATCAATCAAACTTCATTCTCTCCTCTTCGGCAATGCTTTCGAGGCTTTCCTCTCACTCCTTTTGCTTCCTCTTCCTCTGCTCTTTCTCCTCAGAACCTTCTTTTGTGCTTACATATATCCAGACCATTTATTTAATGCAACATGAATATGGTACAATTGAATGCAAACTAAATTTCCTATAGAAATTATTTTATAGGGTAGCTAATAGAAGGATTAAATAACCCAAGTAAAATATTCAATGTTCTATTACTTTTTAGGCAGTAAAGTGATTTTATTATTTACATTTTAATTCCAAATGAAAAATTGCAGAACAAAATACAACATCCATGATCCGTGGCAAACATATGATGCAATATAATATAAATGTCACTTGTCAGGTAAGGAGCATGCTTTGGTTTAGGTTGTTATATATAACTAAAAGCGGAGCACATCCTAATTCTAATTTTAATTATAAACCTAGTA
The DNA here is from genome assembly GCA_025593235.1 of Vachellia pachyceras. NCBI lineage: Eukaryota > Viridiplantae > Streptophyta > Magnoliopsida > Fabales > Fabaceae > Vachellia > Vachellia pachyceras. The sequence continues at coordinate 2,497 of JANTPZ010092891.1, forward strand.
GGTCTACGCCTTCATTTTTTGGTACCAAAAAGTTCATGTGAATTAAATCTTGGGGGCTCTCCAGACATACCTTTAGATTCAGAGAATGCTTACATAGTTACTCATAAATTGCCCACCAACAAAGTTCTTATATAGACAATGGGATTTAAACTTATGACCTTTTGGATTGTGATTTAATTATTTACTAATTGAATCAATCTTTGTTGGTAGCCTATATCCTATAAATTCATGGTTAGACAATAATTGCACCATTGATCTATATATCAAAAAGAAAATTCGATAGGATAATTCATTATAAAAATGACATTATTCAGTGATGCCAATGCCATTGTTATTATACGAAAGAGAGTCATTGGATGTATAAAAATGACATTATCCAATGATGCCAATGCCTTTATTGATGATTTGATAGAGATATTAACCGATCTTATCTACAAGGATCATGATACAAATTCAAATCTCACATAACATTATTATCGGACAAATTTTAATGTGTGTTTGGCAACTTCGTTTGAAGTAGCTTTCATTCAAGTCGAGACAAAAATTCTCTTAAATACTTACTTTTTGATTGTGTAAAATTACTCCCTTAACAGTTCTAAGCGGATTCTTAATCCCAACACTTCCGTTCCACTAGAGGTTTGATTTCAGACTTCAAAATAATTTGGAGAGATACTCTTAATTACACCAAAGAGTCCAAAAGGCTGGGAACTTTTGACAATAACGTATACGTTCCACATTCACGATGGGACAAATATGTCAAAACAATTAGGTGGGTATGATAAACCTCAAATAAATAACCCTAGCTCTTTATTTGTGGTTAAAAATTTGTCCAACATGAAAAAGAAAAAGAAAAAGAAAACCAAGTGTCCAAATCGTTGTGCTTTCACATTATATGTTTGGCACGCACTTAGATGAAAAATAATTTGTTTTCAGATCGCAACTTGAATTTACCCAGGTTGCGTTTGTCACTTCAATTACAATTATCCTTACACGTATGTTTCCCAACTATATATGAAGCATCTGGATTCAAGCTTGATGCTTTGGTTTTCAAGGATTAAGGATCAAGTTTCCAATAATCAAGCTACGTGTCTAGAAAATTTTCGTCTGAAATGTTTTTGGGGTCATCGATACAATTCATTGAATGCAAAAGCAAGTCCCCCCCCCCCCCAAACCACCACTTCTGGAGCGCCAATGGAGGATTTGGAGAGCTAATATTTTCCATTTGGCATGCAGAGAAGTCCTTTTGGACTTTGTGAGAAGAAAATGGGAATACGTATGAGAAAGATCTCTCAGGAAACATATATTCTCCTAACAATGATTTGAACTCAGAAGGCACGTCGCTGCTGAAACATTTTTCATTTCATTGTGTTAAATTCGGCAGTAACCTTTGGAACTAGCCATTAGGCTTTTGGTAGGAGTATGATTCTGGCTGAGGACAAGCATAGTTTTGAATGCTCATTAAGTATATAAAGTAAAAGCAGGAGAATGGTAATCTCCCATGAGCTTGTGTTTGTTTGGACCTGCATGCCTGATAAGATATTTCTCAGACAGTGCTCACCAACGTTGCAATAATCACTCAATCTGTATCCTCACATTCCATTTGAACAGATTGAAAATAGGTAAATTTGCATTTAGGTCCTAAATAGGAGAATTAATGAATAAAATGTCCCAAAGATTCACAAAATTATCATAAGGTTCAAGGAGTGGCTGCTGAGGTTGTTATCAGTCTTCATTAATAACAATTCTACCAGCCTTTATTAACAACCCCAGCAGCTACTCCTATAACCTTATGGTAATTTTGTAAATCTTTGAAACCTTTTATTTATTAATTCTCTTACTTAAGACTTGATTGTAAATATAGTGGGCTTGTTTTAAGGGCAGAAACAAACAAATACTTCTTCAACGGAACCCAATAGAGCTAATAGAAGTTAGATCTAACGGTAGATACCAATCTTTCATAAGGTGATGAGTCAAATGTTTGAATTCCCATTGCGAAAAATACTAAACAGTTCTATTGAATTAATGATAGAACTGTCTCCTGACTTTCTATATTGTGATACATGATTTTCTTTCAATTTTTTCCCTTTTTATCTATATTTTAAGTATATGAATTAATTTTTTAGCTAAAATTTTGTTCAATCAAATAATCAAAACATCAATGCTACTTTCCTAATTATCTTAGAAAAGGACAATTTTTAACTAAAGTCTTGCAAGGTGTACACGCGTCAATTTTGTACACGCTACTTTCCTAATTATGTTACATCAATTTTGTTCAGATCCATGATTTTTAACTTAGAAATATTGAATAATTAGCTATGCAAAATATCTTGAATAGAATGGTCAATTGCATGTCTCTGAATGATTGAACAAATAACAACACAGTACATGGATGCTAAGCAGAGGAAGACTGAAGAGAAGTGGAGCCTCACACTTCCACGTGGGTGTACACGCGTCATCTTCTGGAGTCCCTTAGCCCTCAGCGACGCTATATTTCACGACTCACAATTGCTGGACAAACCCACCCACCCTAGTCGCCGCCGTATCGAGCCTCATGCATGCTTGTGTTAACCACACAGCCCCAATGAGCAGTTTCACCTTCGCCGGCTTCTACGAGTCATGGTTCGACCACCTTCAGCACCTCCTTCACCAGTTGTCCGCCGCCACCCGGCCACCCGGCACGCCGGAGGAAAACCACAAGCTACTCATCCTTATCGACAAGGTGATGGCCCACTACGACGACTACTACCGCACCAAGTCCGTCGCCTCCCAGAACGACCCCCTCCAAATGCTTGTATCCCCCTGGGCCACCACCCTCGAACGCTCTCTCCACTGGATCGCCGGCTGGCGCCCCACCATCGCCTTCCACCTCGTCTACACCGAGTCCTCTGTCCTCTTCGAGTCCCACATCATCGACATCCTCCGCGGGGTTCGTACCGGCGATCTCGGCGACCTTTCCCCCTCTCAGTTCAGGCGAGTCAGCCAGCTGCAATGTGACACCGTAATTTTCTCTCTCCTCTTCCCCAGTTTCGGTCTCCATGCATTTTGCATTTCTTAGCGTATATTTCAAGAAGGTTGAAGGAGTAAATTAAACTTGGTTGAATCTGGAGCTAAGTTTGGTGTTTGACATGTTTACTGAAATGACTTGCAGGTGAAGGAAGAGAATGCGATAACGGATGAGCTGTCGGAGTGGCAAGACAGCGGTAGCGAGCTGATAGAAGGGGCGGCGGAGATGGATGAGAAGATGGAGGCTCTGGGGAGGATCATAAGGAAGGCGGACGATCTCCGACTGAGAACCCTGAAGAGCGTGGTGAGTCTCCTCACTCCACAGCAGGCCGTCGACTTCTTGATCGCCTCCGCCGAGTTGCTCTCCGGCATCCGCTCTTGGGGAATCAACCACGACCGACGCCGATCCAGATGACACCCCCAACGAATATGAGTCTGTTGTTTCTGCCCAAGTTTAGTTGGTCAAACCGGTGGGAAATTTTTTAAATAAAATAAACTTGCACATAGACTGTGCAATTTGGGATAGTCTAGCTCGATCTCAAACTCAAAAGGTGTTTTTTTTATTTCCCCATGTAAAAAATAAGAATATATATAAGGTTAATACAATATTTATTTCCCTCATTTGACTTTATTTTGATTTTATCCTTTAAATTTAAAACTAGTAGCATTATTTCTTCTACTTTCATTTTACTTAAAACATAATGGGTTTGTTTGGAACAACGTTTTCAAAAGCTAAACGAACGTTCAACAGTATTTTTTTGTAAAACGAGATAATTTCTTATACATATGTATTTCGGTTTGCGTAAAAATATTTCTCTACAGCGCTCCTAAATTGACTCAATCTCTATAGTTCAATAAAAACCCAGATAAATTTATTTTTTAAACCAAAATTATATTAATCACTGTATATTATAAACAGTCACATTATTTCCTATTCTTTCATTTATCTTGTATGTATGTATATATAGATTCCATGGAGATGTAGTGTTAGTGGAAGGCCATGCTCACAAAAGAACTTAGAAAACGACTTAGAGTTCACGTTTAATTAGTTCTTGAGTTATAAAAAGGTCTTGGTGAATTGAACCAGCTTTAAAATGTGGGACTTTGAAACACATTTTAATATTAGTTTATAATCTACCCACAGTGGCGGAGCCACGTTAGAGTGAGGGTGGGCAATTGCCCCCACTCAATTTTTGGGGTATATGTAAATGCTTGTTAGATTTTTATTTTACACCCACTGAGTTTTAATATTTGAACCCACTCAAATTATTTACACTTGTAAGCTTGTTGTCATTTGTTTGAAAATAAAAAATTGCCCCTACTGATCTAGGATCCTGGCTCCGCCACTGTCTACCCATGTAGGTTAAACGAAGTTACACTCTTAAAAAAAGATTAAGAATTTTCTTTGACAATACTCAAGATGATTTTAAGATCCGAAAATGGGAGATGGACTCCGGGATGTGGGGAACCGGGGGGGCGTTAAGGTAATTTACAAAGAGCAGTGGATATAACGTGTCTGCATTAGAGGGTAATGCCGCATGCAGGGCGACACCTTGCAAGTCGACGTGGCGGCTTTATATTGGAATCATGTCGTCATTGGCTATTTTTCTCTTTAAAAATATTTAAATACCATCTTATTCATACTCTATAAAGATATTTTAATTATTTTTTTATAATCACATCCTTAAATTTTTATTAATTATTTTTTCTCCATAGGCTTATAAGAAAGGTACATGTCACCTGACAGTTTAGAATCATTCATGTATCTCTTTAGGGCAGAGTAACGGGGCAAGTTGGGCAGCTCGTACCATAACCTGTAGCTCGCCCGTTTAAATTTTCACGGGCACGGGTTAGCCCGTACCCATACCTCAACCAGTTTAAACCATTTTAAGCGGGTTGCAAATATATGGATGAGTTCTTTACGGGTAACGGGTTCCCCGTTTATTTGCTATTCCAACGATACACCCATTCAAGAGAGAAAGCAAGCAGAAGAAAAAATTTATACCAGCAAAATTGTTCCTCACACGAAACCTCTTCTTCACATAAACAAAATTACAATTCAACTCTAACAATTTCTGACAATCATCACAAGAATTCTTCATACACAGACAACAAAAATAATAAGATTCAGAAATCAGAGATCCAACAAAAAATGGAAAAGAAACCTACGGAAAAGCAGAGGGAAGACGAAGAGCAGAGGAAGATGATCACCATTCACCGTGAGAAGGAGACGCACCACGAGCAACACCACGAATCAACAAGAAGAAGATGATTCTTGGTCCTGAATCTAGATCGACCCCATGAAGCAAATGATCGTTGTGAACTGGAAGACGGATCAGGAGGTGAGGGCTATGAGAGGAGGATGACAACGGATATGGAGGCTGGGGCCGCCATTTTTGTTGGGGATTTTTTTTATGGGTTCATACGGTGAAGAGTGTGTATAGTGTAAAACACTAAATGTAACATTCTGAAATATTGTCCCTGTTTAACCGCTTGTGAGTACAGGATTTTTCCTCTTCGGGATCCCATAGTATCCCAAAAGGCGCCTTGGATGTCAAAGGCTACACCCTGACTACATATATGGACTTCACTTTAGACGGTTCAACCGATTTGGGACTTTAAGTGCACCCAGCCTACTACGTCTCCCTTCCCCTTTCACCCACTCCGGGGTCCCTCAGGGTTTTAGGTCCCTAGCAGCGCTTGGTGTAACACTCTCCCCACCAACGGAAAGAGCCATCCTCGGCTCTGATACCATTATGTAACATCCTGAAGTATTATCCCTATTTAGCCGTTTGTGAACACAGGATTTTGCCCCTTCGGGATCCCATAGTATCCCAAAAGGCGCCTCGGATGTCAAAGGCCACACCCTGACTACATATATGGACTTCACTTTAGACGGTTCTAACCGATTTGGGACTTTGAGTGCACCCTGCCTACTGCGTCTCCTTCCCCCTTTCACCCACTCCAGGGTCCCTCAGGGTTTTAGGTCCCTAGCAGCGCTTGATGTGACACTGTTATAACAAATTTTCATGCTAAAATATCTTGAAAACTCTAAATAGTTGCATTTATATAATTCAGTTCAAAATGCATAAAACATAATTCAATCACAATTTAATCATATACGGTTAACAAGTATATGGAAGAATATTCAGAGCTACCTGCACTTCCTAACTTACAGGCAAGCACACAAAAGTTACCCCAAGGTTCTCAACAAGAGTCTGAAGAAGTAAGGCAGGAGAGGTAAGGACGAGCACATGAACAATAGTTCTAAGTTTCTTGTTTACTATAACGGCAGGCAGGTTACTGTAGCTGCTGAGTGTAGAGTTAGGGTGAATGATATGTGGTTTATATAGAGGTAGTGTTAGGGTTAGGGTTAGGTTTTTTTTAAAATAATAAAATAAAATAATATTATATATGTATTAAAATATTATATATTTTTTAAAAAACGAAAATAATATTTTTAATAGAATTGTTTATTCAAAAAAATATTTTTTTTACTTATTTTAATAATTAAATAAATTTACACATATATAAATGATTATCATTGTTTATTATATTTATTATTTTATAAATAAATCAGAATTTTATTATTCTTTTAAATTTTGATTTGCTTTATTCTCTAACTAATTTAAGATCTAACAGCAACTAATTATAATTTCAAAAAATAAGGATGTTACACTAAAACGATAAAAGAGGAGTGAAGGGAAATGGAGGGCGAACCAGAAGAGTAGATCGACGAATGATGAAGAGTCGAAGACTCTGACGAAGAGCAGATTGACGAACGACGGGCTATGGCTAGTGGCTGCTGACGCTAGGATGAACGTGAAGATGAGGAGGACAGCAGAGGACAAGCAGTGGTGCAAAAGCAAAGAGTAGAGGATAAGTGGCACGAAAGCAAAGAGCCAAAGAAGAAAATCTGAGCGACTGTGCTGTGCAGCCGTGGTGTCATGTAGCCGTAGTGGTCATCCTCGTTGAAATTTGAGTAGAGTTTCAGATGAGGGAGCATCGTGCCATCTAGGGTAACTGAGATTGGGATTTGGGATGGCATTGATCAGAACTTTGAAGGATTGAAAGGAATTAATAATTCCAAATTATAAACAACAAACGAGCAGCCCGTTGGCATGCTCGTAGCCCGTCCTGTTCCCATAACTGCCCAACAACGGGCGGGCTAAATCTGAAGAATTTTGCCGTGCTACGGGCGGGTTGGCCGGGTTACGGGTTGTCTGCTCTCCCCTATATCTCTCCCATCGACTCGTTTGACTGAGCTTATAAGTAGTTTAAACATACATTCAATAGTATTTTCTATAAAATAATATAATCTTTTTAACATCTTTATCTTAACTTACGTAAGAGTAATTTTTTATCGCGTTCCCAAATGGAACCACTGTTTTAGCCCACGTAAGAAAACAAGCCTCCTCAATCCTATCTATTCTCTCTTTGTTTTTTAAATTGGTTATTGCAGTGTTTGGGTTCTGCCGGTTTTGATTTTCATCCGTGTAATTTTAAATTTTTTTAAAGAATAATTTAGATTTTTATTAAAATACTGCAACTAACATTTTCGACTGAAACAGAATTAAGGAACTAGAACTTAGGATTTAATATTACAAAGACAAATGCTAAAACGATTATTAACGACTGAACGTTATATTACCAAACTTGTATACATTTAGCATTTTTTTATATATTTATCTCATATACCAATTGTTATGGAAACTTGTGGGAAAAGAGCAATCAATCTAAACACCTAAAAGAAATAAGGTTTTTTTTTTGCTAACACATAGGAAAAATAAGTTAAAAATTAAGATGTGCGGTGATCTACATGGGTGTATGTTTTTTATATTTTTCAGAAAAGCTATTTTAAAGATAAAATTTTGATTTGAAATAAAAAGCTATTTTTTTATTAAATCATACTTTCTCTCCTAATTATTTTTATCTTTTCTCTTTCCTATTATTTTATTTTCTCTCTCTCCCCCATCTCTCTTTCTCTTTCTTCTCATTCTTTTTTCTAATTATTTTTCTTTTTCCTAATATAATGTTACAATTAAATCCGTAAAAGTTATTTCACAAATAATTAATATATTTGTGTTAGTTACTAGTTACTGATATTTTTTTGATGATTAGATTCACTTGTGTTGATACAACTTCCTCGTAAAAAAAAGAACTGGGACTAGCAAAAGATAAAGCATGGTTCTAAAACAAGTCAAATATTTTATTAGGTTTTGTGTAATTTTTTATTGATAAGGATGAGTTGGGAAGGTTTTATAAATAGGATGAGGGAAATATTTGATTTTTTAAATGAAAAATTTGTTTGTTTTCAAAATGATAATATTAGGGCCCATCAAATTTCATGCCAGTTAATGATAAGCAAACAATAATCATACCTTATGATACGTAATCAGGCCAGCCCAAAAAAAGAAGAAAAGAACAACAAAAATACTTTGACAATTAATTAAACTGTCCAAGGAGTGATTAATATGAGCAAGGATTTTTCTAATGCTAATAAAAAAAATTAAATCAAATGGATTTGATTTGATGCAGGTGCGCTCTCTCTATAAGCAATAATTACAAAAATAGATGGCCAAAGGGAAAAGTTACAATAAATAAAATATAGATAAACAGAAGTTAATTCCAACGAATTTGAAAATGAATGCTCCTCCCTGAAAAAATTTATAATAAAGTCCCAAGTAAAAGAATTAATGAATAAAAAGTATTAAAGATTCATAAAATTTCAGGAGTAGCTGTTTATGTTGTTAGAGAAAGTTGATAAGGTTGTTAATGATACCTCAACAGCTACTCTTATGACCTTATAGTAGATTTGTGAATCTTTAGAATCTTTTATTCATTAATTCTTTTATTTAGAATCTAATTATAAATTTACCTTTTTTTATATAGTTGGATTTTGAGAAGTTACCAATCTTAGGTATACTGAATATGAATAAAATTATTGTACCAATTGCGAATAGAATTTAAATTTATGATTTTATGAATGAATTAAATTCGTAAGCCCTAGAGCTCTTGAGCAGACATAAGGGTTAAAAGAATTGTTGGTGACGGTGATAATTACAGCCGAATGACAGCTAACCACGGTGTGATTGTTTGGGAACTCCATCCAGAAGAATAAATTTACAGATTTTGAGATATTTTGTTAATTTTGAGATGATTTTACGAATTTCAATATGATTTTTATGAATTTCGAGATGGTTTTTACAAATTTCAAAATGATTTTATCTTAACTTACGTGTATTGTTTTGGGAACGATATTCTTAAATAAACACGGTAAAGTTAGAAACTTGAAACATAAAAAAGGATGAAGAAACCAAACAATGTTTTTGTCTACTCTGCGAAGCAATGTAGACCAGGTCATCTTTACAGTACAATCGAACTACTTCTTCACCTGCATACACTCGCTAATCTCACGCACCGTCTTCTGCCTCTCTCATCCAGCCATCCTTTTCCTTCCCTTCCTTTCTCTCTCATACGTGACAAAACCCACCACTTATCTCATCATTTTCTCACCAACCTGTCACTTTATCACCGTCCGCGTTCCCCTTCTTCTACCCTTCTCACCAAGTCTCATTTTTTTCTCTCTTACGAGAGACTGTATACCATACCCCTTCTACTCTCTCGAATGTCTCTCATCAGAGTCTTTCGTTCTCGTAAGTTCTCCAGATCCTTCAGGGGAACTGGGGCTCTAGAGGAGGACGACTGCCGGAACGGGATCGGTGCGGGCGATGGGGATGAGGCCGGTGAGGACCCGGAGTACGGCAATGCGTGGTCTACCATGCTGCCGGAGCTTCTCGGTGAG